>ML833541.1:0-32574 GCA_009831015.1 Picea engelmannii
ATCTCATAGTTATTGGGAGCATGGGGATGAAGTACAAACATTGGGGAGTGTGAGAGTCAACTTTCTTGGGGAAAAGAGAGGAAATTTGTTTGGGGAGAATATATAGCTTTTGAGAGTAATGTTTTTTCATGAGAAAGGGAGACAGTAGGAAAAGAGGATCTCTAGAGTTGGAACACCAATGGAGGGTGAAATATGGAGTTTGTTTGGAGCTATTGAACACTAAAGAAACAAGTTCTTGGATTTTGTAAGAACCAGGTTATCAAGCATGAAGAGTGAACTCATGTGTGAGTTTCACAGTAACAACAAGTTATGGTTGTTGTTTTACTAGTAGTTGTTCCTAACAATGAGTTCTCTTGAATTCCTAGTAGTGAAATTCTTGGTTACCTGTGCTAGCGAACCTGATAAACCAATGGGACACCAAATGAATTGAAATCTGTGAAGGGGTACATTCCTTGGGTTGGGTAGGCCAAGAAGAAGAGAGTTTATTTAAACTGGGATAGCTCGAGGGGAATACAAATCATTTGTGGGATATGTGGGTCATGAGTGGGCTATGAGAGAAACCATATTCTATGGATTCCTAGCCCCATATTAGGGATGTATTTTTGTTGAAATCTAGAGCAACAAGTCTATGATTGCATGGAACGTTCGTCCTGAGCAATTGGTTGTGCAATGCACCCCAAATTTACCAAATAATGTTTTTTTTTATTAGGGTCATTAAATTTCTTTCTCCTTCAATAAATGTTTCAACATTCCTCACTTATAAAAGCAGAGTAGTTATGTTATTTCTTTTATCTTTCGAAACTTACACTTATCGTTTCTTGACATAGGTGTAAGGTTATGTAGCCTAAAGATTAAATCTGGAGTTACAATGAATGATATCACAATCATGTTTTGTACCCATTACAAGAAAATATGGATATCATATAGCCTATCCATGAACCTGCCTTAGTGTTTATCCATTGTTGTATAAGTACACTTATTCACTATGAACTATCTTATTCACTATGTAGAAACTAGTTTAGTGCCTAAACTATTGCACCCCACCTTAGTAATTCCACCATGTCCATGTTATTACATCACAAGACATACTATAGGGATTACATAAATATATAACGATTCCTAGTATAAATGTATCATTTAGTATATATATTGCATGTGGACAGTATCCATTATTACATAGTTATTGCTAAGATAACACTGATCCGTACATGCATTAATACTAAGAATTGTTGTTACTACATGGTTGATAAAATTGGTTTTGTTTCTTATCGTTAGACGTCTTCCCATGATAACAATCATTGGCGCAAGTGTTAACGAAACAGACTATAAGAACAAACCCTTAACCAGGAGAGGAGGACGTGACTAAAAGGCATAGTTGTAACCCTAACTGACTGGTATCACACCCTGCCATAAATTGATAAGAGGTCTGATGAAGGTATGAAAATCATGACTTGAATAAACCCTTCTTAAGACATTTATGGTGTCCTCCAAACGTACTTTTTTGAGCCATCGCTCGACCACCATGCCCAACATATCTGTGCCAACTTAGTTTTTTCACATGGCAAGGTACATTTTCATAAATACCACTATTACTTTGCTCAGTGAAGGGTTTCTAGGATTATTGCTTCGTTTCTCTCCTTTGGTTTTGTGTCCTTTGCAAAAATTCTACAGTGCTAACCTACGATGTTAAACTTAGTAAGCATGGAAAAATCGTGGAGTTGGGCGTGGCCTGGGCAGGAAGAAAACTAGGAGGTGTCTACCAGTTGGATACTACCCTGCGCAAGGTAAGAAAACTATCGGTTATTTTATTTGAACCCTCCGTGATTCTAGAATTTTGTAGTATGCACTAGTTACCATCTATTTCTCTTGGCTCTATTGGTTCTGACTTCCTTGGATCTGAGTTAGAGTCTTATCAGTTGGTCGAATACCCTTTAATTCTTAGGGTTTGTTGTGGCTCCACTTTATTTCTCTGTATTATGTCCTAAAGTCCTTATACCCTGTGATAGATATTTTCTCTACAAAACCCTGTAGGAAGTCCTGGACTATATTAATATTGAAAGGAGCGAGAATGCCCAACAACACATGAGTTAGTTTTTATAAATAATTATAGTCAAACTTACTGTATCTTCAGTTTCTCGTTCTGTGTAATTGAATGTCTATGCAACTTGATAGAGGTTAAATTCTTGGCTTGAGCCTTTCAGAGATTTTACAGATTTTGTATACTTCCCTCTCCATTTCGTTATTTGTCTGTATGAAATTGTCGATTTCTTAAATCTAGGTTTTCTTCTGCATGATAGTAAGTGAGATACCCTTCATATCCTGGTTAGATCTTTCAAATTGCAAGATCGTCCCCTACATTAAGGAAGTGGTTTCATTCTATATGTAATGCGTATTTTACTTGTTATGTGGATGTCTATGATTTTGTTCCTTTTGAGTTTTTAAATAGCATTTTTGTAGGTAACCATCGTACTGTATCTCTGTCCAAATTTCCGAGCTACCAAATCTTAATTCTAAGAGTATACATCTCATAACTTACTATGATTTAATTTGTTTCAAATATGCATGATGCATATTTATAAAAATGTCCATTGTGTGTACAGAGAGGTTTCTTACCTAAATATATGCATTTAGTAACTAGCCTATAACTTTCCATTCATGTTTCACATAATTATACAGTGAATGGTTAAGGTCATAAGATTGTTCTCTATGTATACAAATAAGTTCCATCTGATTTATACCTCCAGTAAACTTATATAGTAATCGCCTTCAATTCTGTGTTCTTGAAAACCGTGTGTAGCTTGTCTGAGATTTTAATCAACAATTCAGAATTTTAACATTTAAGGGAGAAATCCCCACAACTTTGTCTATAGTCCCGAATTGGAACTTTATGATTATGGTTATGAAAATATTATATCTTTAGAAATGTTCTACTTGCTTATTTACATTCTGGAATACTCGGTTAAATATTTCGGCTACAAAACTAATGATGGGACCCCTATTTCCTTGCGAGGGTACCCATCAGTGTTTTCTGGGTCCACTCCTCCCCTTCGAGCTATGGATAGTTCGCTTCAGTGACACCGGTGGGAAATGCACCCACGCCAAATTGAATCTAAGTATTAATCATGTGTTGAATCTTCAATATTTAATTTCGTTGATTCTTCTTAACACTATTTACTAATTTTCAATTTATCTTCAATATTTAAATGCATTGATTCGTCATCACATTGGTTACTAAATCTTGATTTACTTCCTTGCAGGTCTTAGTCATCCCAAGAGAAAGGGTCCACGATATTGCCTTACTCGAAAGGTATTCGAGTTCCAAAATCTCAGCGTTTGATTTAACTTCTCAGGTTCTGTTTATCTAGTGATACAAGGTTCCACCCTAGGATACTCTATTATGATAACTCTTGAACCAGGGTTCCATAGACAAACTTGTTACTTGTATATTAAATTCTTCAATGGAATAAACAGATTGAAAGGGGAAAACCTATATTGAATGTGATTCCAGGATTTCACAGCTATGATATCATATTTTATGTAAAATGTTAAAACCCTGCTAAGTGTTGAACATCCTCTGTAGCATCTAATTTACATCATTAAAACTTTGTTTATGGGTTTACTGTTATGTAAAAAGGACTATAATTTTCTATTCCTTTTGATCCAGATTTTATGAGCAGAACGAAATGAATACATATTATTAAAATATGCTTAACATAGAATAACAGAGATACAGTAAAACTAGTTTTCTATTCAATAAGGAAATTAGCTGAAACTGTAAAATGCAGCGAAAAACAAGCTTGCTAGAATGGTGGAGGCTTATCACTGAGAAGAGATGTGACGACTGTGCTCATTCACAAGAAGATCATTACAATGAGCCTCTAAAGGCCTTTTTACAAAAAAAAATAATGTCAAAAACCCTAGAAATCCAAAAACCTAACCCTAGGAGATGAATTGTCAAAAGTCACGTGGGCCCCATTTGGGTAAGTTAGTGGGTCAACTTCCCGGGGTCGTAACTTTTGCATACAATCTCTATTTTAGGTGCACGATAGCCCGTTGGAAAGGTATATCCAAGAACTATAGATTTTGGTCTAATTTAATAAAGGGAATTTTCGACTGTGTCGATCTCTAAAATGTTGTTTAGGGCCTCAAAACGGCCCCGCAAGTCAGGGACTTGAAAACTAGGAAAAAAATTGCAAAACTGGAAAACTACCAAAATGAACCAGTTGGAATAAGTGGGAGGCCACCGACATCCATATGGATCAGTCCTCCCCCATTAGGAAGCAATGGTCTCCATTGCATTGAGTTCCCCTATCATATGAGGAAATTTCTGCTGAATTTGGCCACGGGTTAACCACTTGCCTTGGTGTAGGAGCTGGCCTGCTTTGAAAACTCGATAAAGATGGATCCTTTGTTGTCGGGTGCCCTTGATCTGTGTGTCCACAATATGATCACTAGATGACTATTGCATGTATTCAGGGTTGAGTTATGTTGGTTTCAACTGCTCTGCTATCTTTGAGGTGTGCAATAATGGTGAGAAATATGGTTGAAGGAGAGCCATGTTGAAGACTGGATGAAAGCCAAGGAAAGGGGGAACGTTGAGTGCAAACAAATTGTCACCCACAGCCTTGGTAATGGTGTATGGACCATACTGTAGTGGTTGAAGCTTCTGATGGGGCCCTGTAAGGTGTTCTTTTTGCAAGTGCAACCAAACTTTGTCGACCACCTGAAACTTATCTGGCACCCGGTGTTGATCATGGCGCTGCTTATACTTGGCATTGGACTTTGTAAAATATTCTGAACCTGTTGGTGGATGTGATGGATCCTCTCAATGAATTGGGTGGCTTTGTCATCTTCTGGTGGAGAAAGGGATGAGTCGGTCGAGGAGTTCACCAGTGGTATTGCAACATCCATGGGGCCCAATGGTTGGAATCCCAACCCCTCCTGAAAGGGCCTGTGGCTAGTTGAGCTATGCAAGGCTTGGTTGTAGCTATGATGGACATAGGGAAGACTCTCATTCCATGTGCGGGGGTGCTTGTAATTGTACATTCATAGGATATGTATGATCATCTGATTGACGACCTCAATTTGGCCATCTATCTAGGGGTGGAAGGTAGTAGATTTGGTGAGCTTGGTATCCAATAGTGACCAGAGGCTCGACCAGAATGTGTTGAGGAACCGACTGTACCGATCTAAGACAATGGTTTTTGGGATCCCAAAGTGTAACCAGACGTGTTCAGAGAAGATCTTGGTAGTGGCCTCTGTAGTGATGTTCTTATTACAGGTGGCCATAATCACCATCTTGGAAAAGCGATCAACAACCACAAAAACACAGTCATTTCCCCTCTTGGTGGATGGGAGGCCTGACATGTAGTCCATGGATACAGATTGCCAAGGATTGTCAGGAGTAGGAAGAGGGGTGTATAGGCCCTGGTTTGTAGTGGTTGCTTTGGAAATAGTGCAAGTGGTGCAGGACTTGATATACTTGCCGACATCCTGTCGAAGTTTCGGCCAGTAGAAATGTTTTTGCAACACTTCCAATGTCTTTTCGATGCCAATGTGTCCTGTCACTTGATTGTAGTGAGATTCCTAGATCAGCTTCGTGCACTCACTTGATGGAATGCAGAGATGGACTAGAGGGCACAAAAACCCATTCTGAAGATGGAAATCAGGGACCACTGAGTTTACTCCCAACATTTGGTAGGTGGTAATGAAGTCAGGGTCTGTCTCATAGAGGTGGGGCCATCCAGAGGTCTCATGGCCGTAAGAGTCTAGCACCGTCATGACTGTCGCGACTGGAGGTCGGCTGAGGAAATTGGCAACTCGGTTGGTACTTCCTATTTTATACTTGATGTTGAGGTGGAAATGTTGTAAGTATGTGGACCACTTCTGATGGTGGTCATTCTGCAATTTTCCTTGGGTCTGCATGAATTGTAGTGGTTTGTGATCAGTGTGGATGATTGTCTCCTTCTCTAGAATGTAATGTCTCTGCTGGCGGTAAACTTGCACAATGGAGTACATTTCTTTGTCATAAGTAGGGTACTTACGAACATCATCTGATAGTGTCTCACTATGATACACCACAGGGTGGCCATGTTGAGTGAGAATAATGCCCACAACATAGTCTGAAGCATCTATCTCGATCTCAAAGGGATGTTGCAGGTTCGGTAATGAAAGTACTGGGGATGAGCACAAGCATTGCTTCAATTCATCGAAGGCTTTTTGTTGGGATAGGCCCCACACAAATTTTTCCTTACCGCCACCCCTAGTTACCTGGCTGAGGGCCCATGTGATATGAGAGAATCCCAACATGAACTTGCGATAGAAATTGGCGAGGCCCAAGAAGCTATGAAGCTCAGAGAATGTGGTTGGGGCTGGCCAGTCATGGATGACCTGGATCTTGGCTGGATCCACATGCACACCATGTTGATCAATGATGTAGCCTAAGTAGTGGAACCTATCCTTACCGAAGGAGCATATTTCCAAGTTTGCATATATTTTGTGTTGCCGCAGGGTGTGCAGAACCTGCTGAATATACTGCAAGTGTTCCACCCAAGTCTTGTTGTAGATGAGGATTTCATCCAGATACACCACTACAAAAGTATTGGTGAAAGGTCACAGGATATCATCCATCATCCTCATAAAAGTTCCTAGAGCATTTGTCAAACCAAAGGGCATGACCAACCATTCAAAAAGACCTTCTTTTGACTTGAAGGTAGTCTTCCATACATCTATATGTTTTATTAGGACCTGCTGGTAGCCATACTTCAGATCAATCTTACTGAAATATTTGGCCCTTGTGAGATGATCAAGGAGGTCGTCGATTTGGGGAATCAGGTACTAGTTCTGGACTGTGATTTTATTTAGGGCTCGATAATCAATACAGGGTCACTAGGTCCCATCTTTCTTCTGCATCAGTACGATTGGGCTCCCATAAGGCGATGAGTTGGGACATATGTGCCCCTTGTGGAGAAGTTCTTGGATCTGCCTCTTGATCTCCTCATTTTCTAACAGAGAGTGGCGGTAAACCGGTCCATTGGGTAGCGGTGCGCCTAGGGTCATATCGATGGGATGCTTGACCTAGCAGTGCAGAGGTACCCCAGTAGGAGAGGAGAAGACATTTGAGTGTTCTTCCACGATGTTATCCACTTGCTTCTATTATGTGGAGAGATTGGCCACAGAGGCCCTAGATGTGGCTGCGATCTTTCTCTTACTCGGAGAGTGAATCACGAAGAAGACAAATTTCCCAGTCTTAGAGATGACCTTCCTGCATTTCTTGGAAGAGATCAAGGAAATAGCACTAGGAGGGACTGCCTCGGGTATCCTATACAATTTCTTATTCAAAGTAATAATAAAACTATGAGGCCTAGACTCATATAAAACATGGCATTTCCATAAATAAGGTTGACCCAAAAGAACATTACAAACTTTGAGAGGACCAACATCACACAATACCTCATCTTTTAAGGGCTTGATGTCGTACGAAATTCGACACTGTTGGTTGACGTGGAGATTGCTTCCTTGGCAGAGCCATCCAATGGTGTAGGGTTGTGGGTGTGGCATTGTTGGTGGGTCCAGCCGCTTGATGACCTCTGTTGAGATGAGGTTCTTCTGGCTACTACTATCAATGATGAAGTGCAATGGGGCATCTTTTACTCACATCTGTGAATGGAAAAGGTGCTCTCCTTCTTTTGGCTCATCTGGTTCATTAGGTTGGAGCTTGGTGGTAGCAATGGTGGAACTTGGCTCTATGTCAATGATCTCTCTTCCCCTTTCTGGTTTTGACTCATAGTTAGAACCCACATCTGATTCAAAGGCTTTCACTTTAGCCACCAACGACTGCTTTGAGCGACAATCAACAGTGTTGTGCTAAGGGCTCTTATGGAAGTCACAATACTTCTCAGTATCCTTCTTTGTCTTTTCGGTGTCCTTCTTTGCTTGTGGCTTGGACTAGTTGTCCTGATACTATTCATTTTTTCTCTGTCCTTTGTTCTGTAGGTTGGGGCCACCCTTTCCTGGATTTTTCTGCAAGGGGTTCCGGGGCCCAAATTGTCACATCTTTTGTTTGAGCTTCTGCTAGAATTTGACGGCATATCGATAGGCCGTGCCCAAGGACGAGATGTCCATAAATTTCATTTTGGTCTGCATGTATCTATGCAGATCAACATGGTACTTGAGCACTAGACATCACTCTGAATCTTTGATACCCATCTTGGTGTGTAGGGTTTGGAAGATATTTGTGAAATATGGCACTGCTTGGTCTCTTTCTTGCCGCAGTGTGGTCCATTTGGTATACAAGTCATCACAGCTTTCGACAAGGTAGTATTGTTCCTTAATAACATCCATGAAGGATTTCCAGGTGGTCGTGACTTTAAATAATGAGGGTTCCTCTGTTTCCTTTTGCTCACAGAAAGTTTCCCACCAATCTTTGACATGGGGAACGACTTTGAGGAGCGCAAAAGTAATTTTTTCTCTATTTGAAAAGTTATGGATAGAAAAATACCCTTCGAGTATATTCAACCACTTGTCTACAACATCCATGTCTATCTAACCTTCAAATGCAGGAATATCAAATTTGTTTTGTACCTTGAAGGGGGTGGTGCCTCCGCTCAAGGAAGATGCGTCGCTTGTTGGTAGCCACCGAAGGATTTGCATGAAACTATCCATCATCTCGTTCCTCTATTGCGTGAGGGCTTCCTCAAGAAACATTTTGAAAGGATATCCTGTCCCGCCATATTTATTTTCTCCTACCATGAGAGGTCGTTTGGGTGTGAGAGAGATTTTGTCCTCAAGAGAAACAAGCTCGAGACCCAATTCTTTGTACCCCAACCTTGCTGGGGACATGCATTAAGACGACAAGGAGCAGGCCGCTTTGATACCGTTGATCGATATTTTATGAGAAGAATGAAATGAATACAGATTATTAAAATATGCTTAACACAGAATAACAGAGATATAGTAAAACTGGTTTTCTATTCAATAAGGAAATAAGTCAAAACTGTAAAATGCAGCAGAAAACAAGCTTGTTGGAATGGTGGTGGCTTATCTCTAAGAATATATGTGATGGTTGTGCTCATTCACAAGAAGATCATTACAATGAGGCTCTGAAGGCCTTTTTACAATAAACAGGAATGTCAAAAACCCTAGAAATCCAAAAACCTAACCCTAGGAGATGAAGCACCAAAAGTCATGTGGGCCCCGTTTGGGTAACTTAGTCAGTCAACTTCCTGGGGTCATAACTTTTGCATACGATCTCCATTTTAGGCGCACAATAGTTCGTTGGAAAGGTCTATCCGAGGACTACACATTTTGGTTTGATTTATTAAAGGGAATTTTCAACTGTGCCAATCTCTAAAAATGTTGTTTATGGCCTCAAAATGGCCCTGCAAGTCAGGGACCTGAAAACTAGGAAAAAAACTGCCAAACTGCAAAACTGCAAAAATGACCTAGTTGGAATAGGTGGGAGGCCACCGAAATCCATATGGATCAATCCTCCCCCCTTAGGAAGAAATGGTCTCCATTGCGTTGAGTTCCCCCATCAGATGAGGAAATTTCTATTGAATTTGGCCCCGGGTGCCCCACTTGCCTTGGTGTAGGAGCTACCCTGCTTTGACAACTCGATAAAGTTGGATCCTTTGCTGTCGGGTGCCCTTGATATGTGTGTCCACAATATGATCACTCGATGCTTGTTTCATGTAGTCAAGGTTGAGTTCTGTTGGTGTAAACTACTCTACTATCCTTGAGGTGTCCAATAATGGTGGGAAATATGGTCGAATGAGAGCCACGTTGAAGACTGGGTGCAGGCCAAGGAAAGGGGGAACGTTGAGTGCAAAATAATTGTCACCCACATACTTGGTAATGGTGTATGGCCCATACCAGAGTGGGTGAATATTCCTATGGGGCCCTGTAAGGCGTTCTTTCTACAAGTGCAACCAAACTTTGTCACCCACCTGAAAATTATGTGGCACCCAGTGTTGATCATGGCGCTGCTTGTACTTGGTATTGGACTTCTGTAAAATATCCTGAACATGTTGGTGGATGTGATGGATCCTCTCAATGAACCGGGTGGATTTGTCAGCTTCTGGTGGAGAAGGGGATGAGTCGGCTGAGGTGTTCACCAGTGGCAGTGCAACATCCATGGGGCCCAATGGTTGGAATCCCAACCCCACCTGAAAGGGGTTGTGGCCAATTGAGCTATGAAGGGATTGGTTGTAGCTATGTTGGACATAGGGAAGACTCCCATCCCATGTGCGGGGGTGGTTGGAATTGTACATGCGCAGGATATGTATGATCATCCGATTGACAACCTCAGTTTGGCCATCTCTCTGGGGGTGGAAGGCAGTATATTTGGTTTGCTTGGTATCCAATAGTGACCAAAGGCTCGACTAGAATGTGCTAAGGAACCGATTGTCCCGATCTGAGACAATGGTTTTTGGGATCCCAAAGTGTACCCAGACGAGTTCAAAGAAGAGCTTGGCAGTGGCCTCTACAGTGATGTTCTTCTTACAGGTGGCCATAATCGCCATCTTGGAAAAGCTATCAACAACCAAAAAAACACAGTCATTTCCCCTCCTGGTGGACGGGAGGCCTTACATGTAGTCCATGGACATGTATTCCCTCAGCTTGTTAGGAGTAGGAAGAGGGGTGTACAGGCCCAGTTTCTTAGTGGTCTGTTTGACAATAGCACAAGCGGTGCAGGACCTGATATACTTGCTGACATCTTGTCAAAGTTTCATCCAGTAGAAATGTTTTTGCAGCACTGCCACTGTCTTCTTGACACGAAAGTGTTCTACCACCCAATTGTAGTGAGCTTCCTAGATCAGCTTCACGCTCTCACTTGATTTAATGTAGAGATAGACCAGACGACACAACAACCCATCCTGAAGATGGAAATCAATGACCACTCAGTTTTCTCCCAACATTTGGTAAGTGGTGGAGAAGTCAGGGTCTGTCTCATAGAGGTGCGACCATCCAGAGATCTCATGGCCACAAGAGTCTAGCACCATGGTGAGTGTCATGACTGGAGGTTAGCTGAGGAAATCGACAACTTGGTTGGTACTTCCTATTTTATACTTGATGTTGAGGTGGAACTGTTGTAAGTATGTGGACCACTTCTGATGGTGGTCATTCTGCAATTTGCCTTGGGTCTGCATGAATTGTAGTGGCTTGTGATCAATGTGGATAATTGTCTCCTTCCCTAGAATGTAATGTTTCCACTAGCGGTAGGCTTGCACAATGGAGTACATTTCTTTGTCGTAAGTAGGGTACTTACGGATAGTATCTGATAGTGTCTCACTATGATACACCATGGGGTGGCCATGTTGAGTGAGAACGACTCCCACAGTATAGTCTGAAGCATCTATCTCGATCTCAAAGGGATGTTGCAGGTTTGGTAATGAAAGTACCGGGGATGAGCACAAACACTACTTCAATTCATCGAAGGCTTGTTGTTGGGACAGGCCCCACATAAATTTTTCCTCGCTGGCACCCCTAGTTACTTGGATGAGGGCCCATGTGATATGAGAGAATCCCAACACAAACCTACGATAGAAATTGGCAAGGCCTAAGAGGCTCTGAAGATCAGAGAGTGTGGTTGGGGTTGGCCAGTCATGGATGACTTGGATCTTGGCTAGATCCACATGCACACCATGCTGATCAACGATGTAGCCTAAGTAGTGGACCCTACCCATACCGAGGGAGCATTTTTCCAAGTTTTCATATAGTTTGTGTTGCCGCAGGGTGTGCAGAACCCGCTGAATATGCTCCAAGTGTTCCACCCAAGTCTTGCTATAGATGAGGATGTCATTCAGATACACCACTACAAAAGTATTGGTTAAAGGTCACAGGATATCGTCCATCATCCTCATAAACGTTGTTGGAGCATTTGTCAAACCAAAGGGAATGACCAAGCATTCAAAAATACCTTCTTTTGACTTGAAGGAGGTCTTCCATACATCTGTATGTTCTATTGGGATCTGGTGGTAGCTAGACTTTAGATAAATCTTACTGAAGTATTTGTCCATCGTGAGCTGATCAATGAGTTCGTCGATTCAGGGAATCAGGTACCATTTCCAGACTGTGATTTTATTCAGGGCCCGGTAATCAATGTAGAGTCACTAGGTCTTGTCTTTCTTCTACAGCAATACGATTAGGCTCCCACAAGGCGATCAGATGGGATGGATGTTCCCCTTGTGGAGAAGTTCTTGGATCTGCCTCTTGATCTCCTCGTTTTCTAATAGAGAGCGGTGGTAGACCGACTCATTGGGTAGCGGTGCACCTAGGGTTAGATCGATGGGATGCTTGACCTGGTAGTGCAGAGGTAACCCGGTAGGAGAGGAAAAGATATCTGAGTGTTCTTCCACAAAATTATCCACTTTCTTCTTTTGTGTGGAGAGATCGACCACAGAGGCCCTGGATGTGGCTATGATATTTCTCTTACTCTGAGAGTGAATCACGACAAATAAAAATTTCCTGGTCTGAGATATGACCTTCCTGCATTGCTTGGCAGAGATCAAGGAAATAACACTAGGAGGGACGGCCTCGAGTATCCTGTATAATGTATTGTTCAAAGTAATAATAACACTACAAGGCCTAGACTTAGATACAACATGGGATTTCCATAAATAAGATTGTCCCAAAAGAACATTACAAACTTTGATAGGAGCAACATGACACAACACCTCGTCTTTGAAGGGATTGATGTCATACGACAGTCGACACTGTTGGTTGACGTAGAGATTGCTTCCTTGGCAAAGCCATAAAATGGTGTAGGGTTGTGGGTGTGGTGTTGTCGATGGGTCCAGCCACTTGACGACCTCTTCTAAGATGAGGTTCTTCTAGCTACCGCTATCAACGATGAAGTGCAGCAGGGCACCTTTCACCCACATCTGTGAATGGAAAAGGTGCTCACCTTCTTCTGGCTCATCTGGTTCATTAGGCTGGAGCTTGGTGGTAGAAACATTGGCACCTGGCTCCGCGCTAATGATATGTATTCACCTTTCTGGTTCTGACTTAGAGTCAGAACCCGCATCTGATTCAGAGGCTTTCATTTCAGCCACCAGCGACTTTTTTGAGCGACAATCAATAGTGTTATGCCAAGGGATCTTATGGAAGTCACACCACTTCTCAGTATCCTTCTTTGTCTTTCTGGTGTCCTTCTTTTCTTGTGGCTTAGACTGGTTGTCATGATACTGTCCATCTTTTCTTTTTCCTTTGTTCTATAGGTTGGGGTCGCCCTTTTCTGTCTTTTGTTGTGAGGGGTTCCCAGGTCCAAATTGTCGCGTCTTTTGTTTGAGCTTCTTCTCTATTTTAACAACATATCGATAGGTCGCGCCCAAGGACAAGATATCCATAAATTCCATTTCGGTCTGGATGTATCTATGCAGATCACCATGGTACTTGAGCACCATATGTCACTCTAAATCTTTGATACCCAGCTTGGTGCACAGGGTATGGAAGATATTTGTGAAATCTAGCACTGCTTGGTCTCTTTCTTGCCGCAGTGTGGTCCATTTGGTATACAAGTCATCATAGCTTCCGAAAGGGTAGTATTGTTCCTTAATAGCATCCCTGAAGGATTCCCAGGTGGCTGTGACTTTAAATAATGAGGGTTCCTCTATTTCCTTTTTCTTATAGAAATTTTCCCACCAATGTTTGACATGGGGAAGGACTTTAAGGAGCGCAAAAGTAATTTTTTCTCTATTTGAAAAGTTATGGACAAAACAATACCCTTCTAGTAGATTCAACCACTTTTCTACAACATCCACGTCTATCTGACCTTCAAATATAGGAATATCGAATTTGATTTGTACCTTGAAGGGGGCGGGGCCTCCGCTCGAGGAAGATGCGTTGCTTGTTGGTAGTCGCCGAAGGATTTGCGCAAAACTATCCATCATATCGTTCCTCTATTGCGTAAGGGCTTGCTCAAGCAACATTTTGAAATGATCTCCTATCCCATCATATTTATTTTATCTTTCCATGAGAGGTTGTTTAGGTGTGCGAGAGATTTTGTCCTCAAGAGAAACAAGCTCGAGACCCAATTCCTTGTACCCTGACCTCATTGGGGACATGCATTAAGACAACAAGGAGCAGACCTCTTTGATACCACTGATCCGGATTTTATGAGCAGAATGAAATGAATATAGATTATTAAAAGATCCTTAACACATAATAATAGAGATACAGTAAAACTGGTTTTCTATTCAATAAGGAAATAAGATGAAACTGTAAAATGCACTAGGAAACAAGCTTGTTGGAATGGTGGTGGCTTATCTCTGAGAAGAGATGTGATCGCTGCACTCATTCACAATAAGATCATTACAATGAGGCTCTAAATGCCTTTTTAAAATAAACAGGAATGTCAAAAACCCTAGAAATCCAAAAACCTAACCCTAGGAGATGAAGCGCCAAAAGTCATGTGGGCCCTGTTTGGGTAAGTTAGTCGATCAACTTCTCAGGGTCGTAACGTTTGCATACGATCTCCGTTTTAGGTGCACGATAGCCCATTGGAAAGGTCAATCTGAGGACTACACATTTTGGTCTAATCTAATATAGGGCATTTTCGACTATGTTGATCTCTAAAAATGTTGTTTAGGGCCTCAAAACAACCTCGCAAGTCAGGGACCTGCAAACTAGGAAAAAAACTGCCAAACTGGGAAACTGCCAAAATGAACCAGTTGGAATAGGTGGGAGGCCACTGACATCCATATGGATCACCTTTGGTATAATCTCTTCAATGAAATTTTACTTGAAATCTCATGTGATTCAAGGATCTATAAAATCTTTTTGTGTATGAGTATATTAGATGTTTATGCAGCTCTGTGTATTTATACATGTAGCATATATATATATATATATATATATTGTATTCATTTCCAGAATTTTGTTTTCCATTTGCATCAATCCAATATTATTTAAGTTGAATACCTATAAGTATATATATACATACATGGTACAGGTTATGATTAACACAACATTACTTATATTCTGTGTAGACTGACTGCATTCCTATATATATATATATATATATATATATATATATATATATATATATTCAGATGTAAAAACATACACAAGCATTTTTTGTAGATCTTCACTCAAGGTTATGTGACCTGTAGCAACCTAGATCCACATTCATATTTAGACCAATATATTCCTAAAATCAAACAACAGGTCGAATTTACATTTTCCTTTCTATTTTTGTTTCAGAGAGTATATTCACATGAATAATTATCACAGATTCATCTCAATCCTATCAACTTAATACACAATTAAATATTCATTAAGAGAACATGTATAAGAACATATCTGAAATCGATACCGAAACGCAAATGGAACAGCCAAGTTCCACCCAACCGTAGAATCAGAACAACCAAACTACTTGTTACGTTCACCCCCTAGCCTGACCATGAGTCCATAAGGGAGAATTCCAATGCTCCTCTTTCGTTATAGTCTTCTTGCCTCACACTTAGAATAGTGCTCATAACAACAAGTTATACCCTTTATCCATCATACTCAGTTGTGTCCTACCTCCTCCCATATGTTGTATATCCCCAAAAGCATCATGTGCCTAGGTATTTTTCCCTCTTTGGGAATTTTTGCAGCTTTACAAATCTCGATTATCATGGGCTTCTAGTGGCCAAATTCCTAATTTTCCACATGTAAAATTCATCCCTGAGGTAGTTCAAGTCTATTCCCCACTCATGGAGTCATGGTTAGCTGATTTCAACCTGGATGTTCCATTTGTCCCTCAGAAATTAATATAAAAAGATTTGTCTTTTACATCTTTCATAGTAAAAGCGTTTGTTGGGAAAATCAAATCTTTGCCCAATAGTCACAATAATTCATTACAATTAACCAAATTCCAAATTCGGAATTGCCATAAATGGCAATAAATTTTCCAAAAACAAAAATAATTCCTATGTGCATATAGAATTTAATAATTAATTAATTTTGGGGATATTACAGGTTGGACAACAATTCTGAAAAGATAAGTGTTTATTTTAGCACTCATGTTTATTTTAGCATGTTATAGCATTTAAATTAATTATACCAGAATGATTAAATTTGTGTGTGTATTCCTGTAGATGGCATGTTAAAGGATTAGTTAGTAGAAAATTTCATTTTTTTGTGAATTTCAAGGAATAGTTCCAGGAGAGGTATCTTCTGAGAAATTCGTTGAGTGTCAGCTCCACAAGTTCAATGCCTTGCAACAAGGCAACCACATGGGGCCCGATTATGAGTCCTGTTTTGGAGCTTCTTCGATATGCTCCGCACCCAAATTACCGAGAAACTTATGGTCAACAATTATTTGTTGGACTTAGTGTCAGAATTCAGCTTCTGCTTCAGTTACTAGGATTACTGGAATGAAGAAATAATGTTTGAATGTGGGGAGCCACATTTCCAGCTCGACGACCCAGTGAAGAGGACTAGAGCATCTCGATCAGTCGGACCCACTACCATGGGAGATTTGGGAAAGTTCCATCGGATTCATGTAGCGGTGAATAATCGCCATGCAAAGCACCAATTGAGTGTTCTTGAGACGTAAGGTACCTTTATTGACCAGACCCTTAGTATTTGATAGATCCTGGTGGTACTGAGAGTTTCATTTCTGGTGCAGCGCTAAAAAGGATTAAGTTAAAGGAATTTGAACAGGATGAGTTTAGATTTGTAGAGATGGCTTCGGGAGCCAATAGTGGGTTGGAGGAAAGGTTAAAATATGTACCTTAACCTGGGAGAGATTGTCACTAGGGCCAACCTATACGTCACGATCTTCGGATCTTATGACATCGTGATCGGTATGGACTGGTTGGAATCACGTGAGGCGATACTCATTATAAGATAAAACGATTGAGCTCAGTTGATGATGAAGGACAAGGAATTGTGATTGTAGGTCAGAACCAAGGAGTTTCCCTAAGGTTCATCTCTTCCTTGAAGCTATGGAAGTGCATGTGCAAGGGGTGCAAGCTTTATGCGATCCTTGCATTAAACGAGAAGGGAGTGGTGGAAGGTTTGGAACACCTTTCGGTGGTGAGAGAGTTTTCAAACGTCTTTCCAGAGGAGTTACCTGGGATTCCACTGGAGAGGGAATTAGAGTTTACTATAGACCCAAAACCGGAGACTAAACTAATAGCGAGAATGCCTTATTGGATGTTGACCCCAGAGTTACAAGAGTTCAGAATCAAACTAAAGGAATTGTTGGACCTGGGACTGATACATCCAAGTGTGTCACCATGGGGTGCACCTGTTATTTTCATATGAAATAAGGAGGGGTCATGGAGGCTCTGCACTGACTACCGTCAATTGAACAAGGCAACGATCAAGAATCAGTATCCGTTGCCAAGGATTGATGATCTGTTCAATCAGATGAAGTGTGCGACAATGTTCTCAAAGATCGATTTTCCATCAGGGTATCACCAGTTATAGATAAATTAGGAGGATGTCCCTAAGACCGCCTTAAAGACAAGGTTTGGACATTACGAGTTTACTATTTTACTGTTTGGACTGACAAATTCCCCATGGGTATTTATGAGTTGGATAAGTGGGGTGTTCTGCGAGTACTTGGATAAGTTTGTCCAAGTATTCATGGACGATATTTGATTTACTCTCAGATGACAGAGGATCATGATGAGTGCTTGCGTGTGGTACTATAGTGTCTATGAGAGTACAAATTGTATGGGAAGTTTTCCAAATGCTCATTTTATCAATCGAATATCCACTACTTAGGGCATGTCATCTCAGGCGAAGGTATCGCCATGGATCCAGAAAAGGTCGAGGCTATTATGGAATGACCTACACCGACGAATGTCCCAGAAGTGCGTAGCTTCATGTGTTTAGCAGGATACTATCAATGGTTAATTAAGGGATTCTCGAAGATAGCAAACCCAATTACTAAGATACATAATAAGAGAAAGAAGTTTTTTTGGACCAAGAAATGCGTGGAGGAATTTCAGAGGCTCAAGGAGATGTTGGCAACAACACCGATATTAAATGCCCCTAACATGGATGCGGACTTCTTGGTATGCACTGAGTCATCCAAGGAAGGCTTAGGCACAGTATTGATGCAAGACGGTCGAGTGATCGCTTACATATCCAAGAAACTAAGAAGGAAAGAGGAGAACTACGCAACACATGATTTGGAGTTGTTAGCCATCATTTATTCCTTGAAGGTTTGGAGACAATACCTTGTTGGATGAAAATTTGAACTAAAGATGGACCACTATGGACTACAACACCTCTTTACACAAAGCGACATGAACGCGCAACGACGTCGTTGGTCGAAATTGCTTAGCGAGTATGACTTAGAGATCAC
Organism: Picea engelmannii; assembly: GCA_009831015.1. Taxonomy (NCBI): domain Eukaryota; kingdom Viridiplantae; phylum Streptophyta; class Pinopsida; order Pinales; family Pinaceae; genus Picea; species Picea engelmannii. The sequence goes on from ML833541.1 coordinate 18,308, forward strand.
TTACATAAAATGAACAGTGAACCAAGTGGAAGATGCATTGATTCGGAGACCACGCATATTTTCGGTGATGCTTCTTCAGACAAATCTACATGAAAATATTATAACTTTACAACATGATGATGACTGGTACAAAGAGGTCAAGGGTTTTATCGAACAAAACACAATGATGATACCAAAATTTGAACGATTTACATTTGATGATGATGGATTATTGAGCTTTCAAAATCGGATTTACATACCGCCGAATGACGAGTTGAGGATGTTGATCCTAAGAGAGGCTCATAGAGCCATATACATGGCTCACCCAGGAGTCACGAAGATGACAACGGACCTTAAACCCTTATTATTATGGAAGGGAATGAAGGAAGACATACTCAACTATGTGGCCATATGTCTAGAATGTCGACAGGTAAAGGCTAAACATAGACACCCAGCAGGATTACTACAGCCACACACTATTTCAGAATTGAAATGGGAGGTTATTTTGATGAATTTATTGTTGGATTGCCATTGACGGCAAGGAGACATGACTCGATTTTCGTGGTAGTAGACACTCTGACGAAGAGTGCTCACTTTATTCCTGTGCATACGATGTATCAGGCACCTGACATAGATATAGTTTTCATCAGTGAGATTGTGAGGTTGCATGGCGTTCCTGAGAGGATTATATACGATCGAGGATCAATGTTTACTGGACAATTTTGGACGAGTTTCCAAGAGGCCTTGGGAACCCAACTTAATTTTAGTAATATGTATCACCCAGAGACTGACGGGTAGACCAAACGAACGAACCAGAACTTGGAGGACATGTTTTGCATGTACGTGATGGACCAACAAAAGTGTTGGGAATATTTCTTTCCATTGGTGGAGTTCGCTTATAACAACAGTTACCAAAGCACTGTTAAGATGGTGCCTTTCGATTTTCTTTACGGGCGACCATGTTAGATGCCTTTGAGTTGGGATCAGCTTGAGCATAGGGTCCTGGTGGGACCAAAAGAGATCCAAGAAATTGAAGAGAAAATGCAAACAATAAGACAAAGGATTAAAGAAGCATAGGATCAACAGAAGAGTTATGTCGATACACACCATGTCCACAGTAGTTATGAGGTTGGAGATCGAGTCTTCTTGCAGGTTAAAGTGCATAAGAGTTCGATCAAGTTTGGAAAGGGATCCAAAATCTCTCCCAGGTTTGTGGGACCTTTCAGGATCATGGAAAGAAAGGGGTCGTGGCCTATCAACTAGCCTTGCCTGATTCCTTGAGGCATATGCATGATGTTTTTCATGTATGTATTTTAAGACATTATATTAGTGATCCTAAACATGTTATTGACATGAGCTTCTTGCAGGTATCAGATGAGGGGGCGCTCACGTCTGAGCCGACCTGCATATTAGATTATCGCATTCGACAGCTACGATGTTGAAAAGTAGATCAGGTCATGGTCCATTGGGACAAATATAGTCTACACTCGATGACCTGGGAGGATGCATATGATATGCGCCAATAGTTTCCATTTTTGTTTGATAGATAGACTTATGATACTATGATACACATTATTTTTGGCGCTTATATTGTGAAACTTCGGGATGAATTTTAGACCAAGAGGGGCTGTATGTAAAATCTCGCTCTTGCGCACTGAGCGAACTTATTCTTTGAGGACACTTGTTCGCAAGTGATCTGGATTATTATGCTATTAAAACATTGATTTTGATTATGAGGCATTATGGGTTGATGTCATGTTGTTTTGTTGCATTGACATAGACAGGTGCTATTTGCTCGGTTTTACTGAGTGTGGAGGATTTTGGAACTCAAAGATGCAGAGGCATCAATGGAACCCATTGGACTCTAGATTGAGTCGAGGAGTGAACCATTGGGGTTTGATTATTTTATATGTGATATTAGTGCATATGATTAGATGATATGATTATGGATATATTTTTGACATGATTCGTTGATGATACAGACTGACAATAGCTTGCCGAACAGACTCACATGTGGAGTAGAGCGGTCACACACGACTATGAGAGATGTTGAGGGAGAGGTGTGGACAAAATCCCTACCACAACCTACTAGCACTCTCACCATAGCTCAAACTGTAGGTTAACGTTTACCTAGTTTGAGACGACCCAGGATGTCATGAGGGAAGACTGCGACAATTGCTCATAATGATTCTAAGTGGTGTGCAATAAGGCAGGGGCCTTATTTCTTATAGGCCCTTAGTCTCCCACAAGTTCACCTGGGAGAGTATTGACTCCAGGGGTTTTTTATCTCTACCAAGTCAGTCAAGAGGCAAGTGGCACCCTTGGATCAAGTGGTGCATCCTGAAGGGCACGTCGCGCAAAAAAAATCGAAAGAGGTGAGTGGCACCCTTGGAGCATGTAGTGCATCCTGAAGGGCACGTCGGGCAAGGGAAACAGATGAGGCCAATGACACCATTGGAGAACCTAGTGTGTCCTAAATGGAACATCACGTTGTTAATGATAAATGAATGAACCTAGATGGACTTAGGACGAATAACGTGATAAGAAATTTTTAACACAATTTCCCTAATAAAATGTCACCCAACATGAAAATTAAAGTCTAGGTCTAAATTATACTGGTGGCAAAAATTTTCTATCCTCTTAAAATATATATATATATATATATATAAAATAAACAATGATGATAATCTTCATTAATCTTGTAACAAGAAGGGAGTAAGAAATTTAATTGATTCATAAAAATCTGTTGAGATAAAAATTAAAAAAGGGGAAATAATTGTTTTATTATATTATGATAATTTAAAAATTATTAATTAAAAAGGGAAAAGGGAAAAGTTAATTTCTACACCTGCCAAATTGAGTTCTAAATGAGAAGGGGAAAGAGGGAAATCTAAAATAATTAGGAAACTAGGAAAATATGGAAACATAAAAAGAAAAGTGAAACAAGGGAAAAAGTAGAAAGTCAAACTTAGTAAGGTATCTAGCATTTAAGAACTTTCTGAATTAACTCAACTAGTAAATTGGTAATGTGAAAAGTAATTAAAACTTGTAAGGGAATATGGGGGCACCTAGGAGCGATTCTAGGATTGAATTTAGGTGGGTGAGGAAAATAGGGGTAACTAATTAATTAAAGAAATTAATTTATGGAGGAATGAAGGGGATGGGTGACACCTGTACAGGGAGGATTTTGGGGAATTCATTTATTAAACATTAATTTAAATGGGATTTTGGGAAGGTAAAGGACTTTCAAAATCTATATAAAGGAGGGAGGAGGAGGAAGAGGAATATCTTATGTTTGTCATAAGGTTATGCTACAAAAATCTATACTTGAATGACTTAGCTTGTGGGAGTTGGTATACCCATATCGGTGAGGAGTGGTAGTTCGGCCTTGCGAGGAAATCTGGGAGGTAGTTGATTATCTAGTTAGTGTGTGTGGCCTCTTTGTGGCTCGAGGGGCTAAGGGGGAAGAAGAGTACCCCTAGCATTGGCTGGTAGATAACGGTGAAGTCTCATCAGTTAACAAGAGGGAGTTGCATGGAGCACACAAGACATCAACTCAGAGCGAGCAATCAGGCAACAATACACTTTCTTTATTTTTGCATGGTAGATTGTAGTAGGATTTATGATTTGGATGCACAGGTTTAATTGGGTAAGTAAATTGATTTTCTTAGCGTTCTAGTTGATGACTGAATTTTTCTGTGGCCTATAGCTTGATGATTGATTGAATCCCATGGCCTTCGATTCCTGGCATGTCTTGACCGCCCCATGGTGTATTGATTTGTGAAGATTGTGGTTGTTTTTTTCTTTCATCCCTAGCTCATCAGTCCTCACCTCGGCAATCAGTCAGGAGCCTGATCTACATTTGTCTCTTCATAATTAATAGACCTATGTATCTCAATGCCCTGCTTTTATGTGCGTGGATGATGAGAGAAGGACATTCCTTTCAGTCGTCTACCTCTATTATTGTTCTTGGCTAATTGTTTGACTTGTGCCATCTAGCAAAGACCTCTGTGTACGGATTATCTTGTGTCCTTGTTGGGTTTTTTCTGCACCTTAACTGATAGAATCCCTGTGATGATTTCAATGACTTTTCCCATTTGATCCATGTGTTTCTCTTACTGTTGTCTATATTGTATTGGTATTCTAGCAATGGAAAAACGAATTGATTTCATGTCTGCATTTTTGTATTGGTATCCTGGAATGGAAAAATGTTTTTATTTGTTATTTATGTCTACGTTGTATTGGTATTCTGGCAATGGAAAAATGAATTGATTTTATGTCTGCAATTTTTTATTGGTATCCTGAAATGGAAAAACGTTTTTATTTGTTATTCTTGTCTGCGTTGTATTGGTATTCTGGCAATTGAAAAATGAATTGATTCCCTATCCGTATTTTTATAATTGGTATCCTAGAAATGGAATAATGTTTTTGTGTTATTCATGTCTGTGTTGTATTGGTATCGTGGCAATGGAAAAATGAAATCATTTCCCTGTTTTTATTTTTATAATTGGTATCATGGTAAGGGAAGGGCCTTTTGGTCATTCATGTATGCGTTTTCATTTGGCATCCGGGCAATGAAAAAGGGAAACCAGGATTTTGCCATTTAAAACATGCCTGAGATTGTCATTGAAGTTCCCAAGTTTTTGCTTTAAAATTTGACAGAGATTTCCATTGAAATGCCCACATTTTTTCTTTTAAAAGTTGATAGATATTGTTGTTGAAATGCCCACGTTTTTTCTTTTAAAAGTTGACAGAGATTGTTGTTGAAATTCCCATGTTTTTCCTTTTAAAAGTTGACAGAGATTGCTATTGAAATGCCCACGTTTTTTCTTTTAAAAGTTGAAAGATATTGTTGTTGAAATGCCCATGTTTTTTCCTTTAAATCGATTAATTAAATTGTTGATAAAACGCCCACAAAATTGTTTTAAATCGATTGCCTGAGCTTGTTGTAAACGCCCAGGATTTTGGCTATTAAATCGATTTCCTGATCTTGTTGTAAATGCCCACAATTTTTTCCTATTAAATGTGACTGAGTTTGTTGTAAAGGCCCACAATTTTGGCCAATTAAATGTGACTGAGTTTGTTGTAAATAACCACAGATTTTCCCAAAAAATATTGACTGAGTTCATTGTTGAAGGGACACGATTTTTCTATTTAGAATGTTGACTACGTTGATTGTTGAATGACAACAAGTTGATCCTTCTTCAGTTGTTTTGTCTTCTTATTCTCCTTCAATTTGAGTGTACCCAACATTCTCATTAAGAAACATTAATTGCTACAGCCATGTTATTGGTCAGATTAATTGCTATGTAACTACCATGTTATTTGCCAAGCTAATTGCTACAGCAATGTCAAAGGACAACAGTTTCCTTCTTAATATTAATTGCCACAACGATGTCAATTGCTACAACGATGTTAACAATCAATAGTTCCCTTCTTAATGTTATAGAGAGATAGTTATTTTTGGTACAGTTATATTAGATAGATGACATGTGTAATTTAAATGATTAAAAGTAGGGATGATTTTAGGGGCTAAATTTCGGTCATGGGCTAATTTCCCATGGTTTTTCCAAAAATGAGATTCGCTATTTTAAAAATGATTCGCCGAAATTCTATAGGATAAAATTATTTTACCTTAAAAATCGCGAAAATTTTATAAAAAATATATAAAATACTTAGAAATTTGAATATTTTTACAAAAATATCACCAAATATTTATAGTTGACATATGAAGGATTAGTAAGATTCACCAAGGTTTCTACATTTTAAAATAAATTTCCATCCTTAAAATCATCCCTGATTAAAAGTGTTATATTGTATCATTTTACATTGATGTGGCTAATGTAGTTATATATTGTGATTTGATAGTTAGATTGTAATTTTGGGGACTAACTTAGAATTAACCTTTTATATGGTGATTAATGGTTAAATGAGTTTAGGAGTGTTGACCAAAGTATAAATTAATCTTGCTAAATTAATTTGTAGTTAATGATTAAATCATAATGCAACATTGTCAAACTAATTCATAATTGAGGCTATTTCGATTGAAATTAATGCTTGAATGTAATGTAGAATTGTTGATTGATTCGAAGGTGATGTTATTTAGATTGAAAGTAATGGATATGGTGTAAAGTAGAATGGTCGATTGGATTTTATTAATTGCTAATCAATTGGTAAGTTAAAGACTAAATTATAATTTAGACTTGCTAAATTTCGATGGATATTCAATGTGAAAAACAATTTGTAACTGTTGACTAGTTTAGACTTGATGAATGGGTTGGGTGGTTGATGAAGTCGTGACTCCCTTTGTAGTCATCCTCTTGTTTCTTGTCGACCTTTTTGTGTGGGGTGTGGGTATAGTCTCCCTATCATTATTCATCTCCTAGCACGTCAGAGTTTTCTAGAGTCCTTGGTCCAGATAGGATGTGTTGCGCCAAGGTTATTGATGCGTCTATCATGGGGGGGTGGCATGTTTCCTGATGAGGGGGTCATGGCGTGCCCTATTTGGATAGAAACGAATGATAACTTGGCTGGATTTGGTGCCTTCCATGTGAGTGTTGTCAAGCATTGTAAGTTTGTTTTTGTGCACGGGTTGAACGCTTTCATGCGTTTGGTTCACACACTTTTAGGTTCTAGTCTTTGTTCGTCAAGTTCATTGTGTCAGGAGGGGTATGTTCTCCCTTGGCTTGTAGGAGGGCTCTTGTTGTGTCGGGCGGGTATTCATTTCTCCTTGTCTTAACGCATGTTTTTACCCATTTCTCCTGTGCTAGTGCGTTGAGTCATAGTTGCATGTTGCCTAGACTACATGCTTACATTCATCATTAGTGGTGAGGTAAATTGTTGTCTTCATCGCCTTCTTTCCCTAATATATATATATATATATATATATATATATATATATATATATATATATATATATATATTGTAATGTCCCTTTCCAAATAGGATCTCCAGAAGAGGAGGCTTAATGGTCTAAACTAGCCCGTTAGACTATAGCCAGGGCCAAAGAGGGGTAAACAGGGTTACTAGAGGTCACTCCAGTCACATGTGTTATATTCAGAAAGTGGCATTGAGCTAAAAAGGGTTAAAACAGATTTTAAGTCATTATGAGCTAAAAATAGAAGTCAACAGTGAATTAGGGTTTCAGCAATGATTTAAGGTTTTGGAAGTCAACAACGAATTAAGGTTTCATCATGATTTAGGGTTTTGGAAATCAACAGTGAATTAGGGTTTCAACATGATTTAGGGTTTTGGAAAGCTATAAAGGAAGGGTCAGTGACCTAATTCATCATTATGCAGATTATGACTTGTCATTGAGGAGAAGAGGCGCATCTCAGGAGAGATAGTTCAGTGTATTGCAGGAGGAAGAGACTAGTTGGCTAATTTCGGTGTTGAAAGACACACCCTAGTCACCAAGAAGATCATCCACGTGTTCCATCATTCTTCATTGATTCCACARTGCTTCCATATTCTGGGTATTATATTTTAGTTGTTTATTTGTATTCTGACTAAGATCCTTTTGTCTTTTGATCTAGCCAAGTGTTGTTATTTTATTTAATCGCAGTTGCTTATTTATATTCCGGCTAAGATACTTTGTATGTTTATCTACTCGAGTATTGTCAATTATTCAGCTGCATTCGACCATTTTGTAATCCACAGAGATATCATAATACAAACTTTGTAGTCCTTTGTCACGTTTATTATTTGTATGATCATTTATATGTTGTAAACCTTTGATCCTACACACACATTAGTAGCATTTCCTAGACTAGCCAAGTCAGGAACATTACAGTGGTATCAGAGCTTTAGTCCTGCCAACCTGTGACTAAAGACAATGAGTGTAGCAGAAGACCCAGAGGGTCGTGAACACATAGGTGATGAATATGCCACTTACAACAAGCATTAAGAAAGAAGGCATAGGCCTGACTTTCCCCCTTTTCCTCCTAGCTTAGAGGAAGAGGAAGAGGCACACTGAGAAATAGAGAGAAGGGTAGAGCGTGAGGTAGAGAGGATGCTAGGAGACAGATATTAGTGACCAAAGGGAAGTGGCAAGGCCCCCATAGATCTATAGGTATCTTTCATGTAGGTTATCAATGATATGTTAGCTAGTCAATAGACCATGTCTCAGTCCTCGACACAGGTGATTGATAGATTGGCTAGAGTGGGCACCCCAGATACACAAGTCCTGCATGCAGCACAGGGGAACTTGGGAGAAGATAACAAACCCCAGTCACCCTCTCGCACATACACCTCTGTGATTAGTATTCTCAGACCCTTGTTTCCCAATTTCTAGAGGGCACCCCCGGTAGTAGCACCGCCACAGATACCACAGAGGCCACCCACTCATGCTGATGACATTGTAGAGTATAGGAGGGAGTATGTAGCATTGGATTGTGACTTCCATCAGGACATGACCTTAGACGAGTACTGTGGACTCAGACTCAGGAACTGCCTCAGAGAGCTGCAAAGGGGAGGACCACAACAACAACAGGGGCATAACCTCGATTTCATCCAAAAAGTTGGGAAAATCACCATCCCTTCTTTCGATGGATCATCCAAATACACCGCTAGAGATTGGGTACAGAATCTAGACATGTATTACAAGCTCAACTAGATGAATGAGACATATGCCATTAGTTTTGCAACCTTACATTTGGAGGGTGAGGCACATGAGTGGTGGTACCATGGACTGGTGACATTGGGTCATAGTTGCATCATCTCCTATAGGGATTTTACAAATAGGCTCATGGATAGGTTTGACAAGAAGGATCCCAAGATACACTTCAGGGATCTATCCCAGTTGAGACAAACTAGCATAGCAGAGGCATTCATCACATAGTTTCAGCAGGTATCCATGGAAGTGACAAATATATCAGACCCTAGGATGATCATGCTATTCACAGAAGGACTCACAGAGCCTTTGAAAGGATGGGTGATGGCATATAGGCCTCCCACTTTGGAGGATGCCATCCTTCACACTCGAGATCTGGCAGACTCAGTGCCAAAGACTAAAACTTTATCCAAACCATTTGTGCCCCAGAGGGATCGAGACAGGAAGACATTCCAGAGAGAATGGAAGGGCAAGGAGAAGTTGGATGATGAGACTAGGTGAGAGATTATGAGGAAATATCTTTGCTTCAGCTGCAGAGATCCTTGGGTCCCAGGCCACAGGTGCATGGGCAAGGGAAAGATTCATTATATTGAGGTAGCAGCAGATAGCGTGGACAGTGAGGAGGAGGAGCAGGACAATGGGTCCACTAGTTCAGAGGAGGAGTCAACACCATCAAATGAGAAGCCTCCCCATAGACCACTGACACCGGTAGGAGCCCATCCTCCAGTAGTCCCACAACTGCCAAACCAGGCTAACAGGAGGAAACCAACAAAGGGAGGTGTCATGGCGACCCTTTTTGGTGTTCCCAGGTATGATACCCTTTGTATCAGAGGGATTATCCAAGGGTAACGGACAATGGCCCTGATAGATGGTGGGGCCACCCACAACTTCATCAACGCTTCACTAGTATCGAGACGAGCACTTCAGACATAGGAGTTTGAGGGGTTTGATGTTGCGGTAGAAGATGGACACACAGTGGAGTGTCTAGACAGAGTTCCAAACTTAGAGATGAAGTTAGGTAACTACACAGTGAGAGACACATTTTATGTGGTTGACATATCTGACACAGATGTCGTGTTAGGAGTTGAGTGGATGATTACCTTAGGAAAAATCACTACCAACTACCAAACCTTGGAAACGGGATTCAGAGATAAGGATGGGAAGAACGTTGTTCTAAGAGGTATGTTGATGGGAGCACCTAGGATAGTTTCAGCCAAGAGGATGGAGAGGATATTTAGACATGGGGAGGTATCATATGCCACAAAATGCTTGATCACTACTCAGAAGGATTCAGAAGGTCGACAACAATACCATACAGAGATCATGAATTTATTGGGATGACATCAACAACTCTTTGAGGAAATTCCACCAGGGAGACCACCTGACTGGGGGTTTGAGCACACCATTGAGTTGGAGGAGGGGGGAANGAGAAGGAAATCAAGGAATTTTTGGTGATGGGACACATCAGACCGAGCAACAACCCATTTGCTTCTTCAGTTGTCTTAGTTCTGAAGAAGGATGGCACCATGAGGATGTGCATTGATTACCAAGCCTTGAACAAGGAAACCATCAAGAACAGATACTCTATCCCATGCATTGACAAGTTGATGGATGAACTGCATGGGGCAGTTTTCTTCTCAAAAATTGATCTACACTTTGGATATCATCAGATCAGCATCCAAGAGAAGGACATAGAGAAGATGACATTTCAATGTCATTTTGGACACTTCGAGTTCCTGGTTATTCCATTTGGGCTGACCAATGCACCAACTACATTCCAGTCTTTCATGAACCATATATCCAAGGATCAATTAAGGAAATCATTCTTGGTTTTCTTCGACGACATCTTGATCTATAGCCAGTCATGGCAAGAGCATATGAGGCACCTGGAAGAGGTATTGAGCATCATGGAGGCACAGTCATTATATGCCAAAGAGTCCAAGTGCAAGTTCGGTATGACATAGCTGCTTTACTTAGGCCACATCATCAGTGCAAAGGGGGTATAGGTGCAGTAAGAGAAGATCAGGGCCATTCTAGATTGGCCGACACCCAAGAACGTGACAGAATTGAGGAGCTTCTTTGGGTTGTGCAGCTATTAGAGGTGGTTCGTCTGGGGTTTTTCTCAGCTTAGAGCACCACTGATAGATCTTACCAAGCATGGGGCCTTCATATGGACTGAGAAATCACATGAAGCCTTTGATCACGTGAAGGAAGTCATGGGAACTTGTCCAATGTTGGCACTACCAGACTTCACCCTACCATTTGTACTAGAGTGTGACGCATCCGGTGAAGGGATTTGTGAAGTTTTGATTCAGGGAGGATACCCCATTGTATTCAAGAGCCGAAAGTTTAGTCAACCTGAGAGTTTGTACTCCATTTATGACAAGGAAATGTTGGCAATCATGCACGCCTTGACCAAGTTCAGACAATATTTGGTGGGCAACAAATTCGTGGTCAAGACCGATCACAATAGTTTGAAGTATTTCTTTGAGCAGAAGGACCTCAGTGAGCACCAATAGAAATGGGTGATGAAGGTATAGGCATTCGACTTTGACATAGAGTATGTCAAGGGGAACAAGAACATTGTGGTTGATGCACTATCGAGGAAACCCGTGGCATGTTCTTTGATGGAGATTTCAGCAGATTGGAAATCCCACTTGTTAGTGGAATATTCCAAGAACAAGTTCGCTTGTAAGGTGATGGATGGGTAGATATAGGATGACTAGTATAGGGTCATTGATGATGTCATACTTTACAAGGATAGAGTCTACTTGGTGCCAGATTCAGGGCTTAAGAAGAAGATCCTCACCGCAGTTCATGATTCACCTCTAGCAGGCCATCAAAGGTTTTTCAAAACCTACAGATAGATCAGAGAGAGGTTCTCATGGAAGGGCCTCAAACAAGACGTTATGAGACACGTCAGTGAGTGTGTGGCTTGCCAACAGAACAAGTCAGAGCATGCTCTTCCAACAGGGCTACTTCAACCACTCCCCATTCTAGAGCATAAATGGGAGATTATATCTATGGAATTCATCACCAGTCTACCCAAGGTCCAGGGTAAAGATTGTATCTATGTAGTGGTCAACAGATTGACCAATTTTGCTGACTTCTATGCCATATTGGTTGATTACAACGTAGTTTAGGTAGCCAATATTTTCTTCAGGGAGGTATTCAGACTTCATGGGTTGACAAAGAACATCGTCAGTGACAGGGACAGTCGGTTCATAGAAACATTTTGGAGAGAGTTGTTTCGGTTGGTGGGGACAGAGTTGACACCTAGCACCAGCTATCACCCTCAAATAGATGGGCATACCGAGATTGTCAACAAGTGGGTTGAAGGGTATTTGACAAACTATGTAGGAGGACAACAGAGAACGTGGGTAAAGTGTTTACATTTAGGAGAACATTGCTACAACACCACCTTCCACATGTCCATTGGTATGACACACTTCTGAGCATTGTATGGATATGATGCTCTCAAGTTGTTGAAAGAGAACCTACAGACGGCTCAAGACTGACAAAAGACAAGTGCGGACAGGAACAGAATAGAGCATAGATTTGACATTGGATATTTGGTTTTCTTGAGACTCCAACCCTACAGACAGTCATCTCTGAAGAAGAGTGGGGCCGAGAAGATCAAGCCCATATTTTATGGTCCTTACAGGATCATGCGCCAAGTAGGCGAGGTTTCTTACGAGCTAGAGCTTCCAAAGGGGAGCAAGACTCATAACGTGTTCCACATGTCTTGTCTCAAAAAGGTAGTGGGACAATTCATTAACACATCATAGGAGCTTCCCCCATTGGATGAGGAGGGATAGTTGGAGTTAGTTTCGGAGGAGGTTTTGGAGTTCTGGGACTAGAAACTAAGGAGCGGGGTCATTAGAGAGTGTTTGATCAGATGGAGAGGGCTTGCAATAGAGGATGCTACGTAGGAGAAGCAAGTGTTGTTGGACCCTGGACTAGTATTGCTTGAGGACAAGCAATTTCGGGAAGAGAGGATTGTAATGTCTCTTTCCAAATAGGAGCTCCAGAAGAGGAGGCTTAATGGTCTAAACCACCCCGTTAGACTATAGTCAGGGCCAAAGAGGGGTAAACAAGGTTACTAGAGGTCACTCTAGTCACAGGAGTTATATTCAGAAAGTGACATTGAGTTGAAAAGGGTTAAAATCACTTTTAAGTCATTATGAGATAAAAATAGAAGTCAATAGTGAATTAGGGTTTCAGCAGTGATTTAGGGTTTTGGAAGTCAACAACAAATTAAAGTTTCAGCATGATTTAGGGTTTTGGAAATCAACAACGAATTAGTGTTTCAACATGATTTAGGGTTTTGGAAAGCTATAAAGAAAGGGTCAGTGACCTAATTCATCATTATGTAGATTATGACTTGTCATTGAGGAGAAGAGGCGCATATTAGGAGAGATAGTTCAGTGTATTGCAGGAGGAAGACACCAGTTGGTTGATTTCGGTGTTGAAAGACACAACCTAGTCACCGAGAAGATCATCCAAGTCTTCCATCATTCTTCATTAATTTCGTAGTGCTCCCATATTCCAGGTATTATATTTTAGTTGCTTATTTGTATTTCGGCTAAGATCCTTTTGTCTTTTGATCTAGCCGAGTGTTGTTATTTTATTCAGCCATAGTTGCTTATTTATATTCTAGTTAAGATCCTTTGTATGTTGATCTAGTCGAGTATTGTCAGTTATTCAGCCGCATTCGACCATTTTGTAATCCACAGAGATATCATAATACAAACTTTGCAGTCCTTTGTCACGTTTATTATTTGTATGATCATTTATATGTTGTAAACCATTGATTCTACACACACATTAGCAGCGTTTCCTAGACTAGCCAAGTCAGGAACATTACACACACACACACACACAGACACACACACATATATATATTCACTTCTTCTTTGCTTGTAGTCGTAACGAAGGGGTCGTTACAGTGATTGTTTGATGACGTGCATCTAAGAACAATAGTTGCACAATAGGTATTACTTTAGGGTGTTGACCCTAGTTCTATAAGGAGCAGTGGAGGTATTACCCACCGTTTATCCTCTGAAACCTAGAGTCATGGCAGCATTGTGTGAAGTAACGCTCCCCTAGACGTGCAATGGAAACTTCTAGTTTTCTTTTGGGAAAGGTTGTTTGAGATGTATGACACTTCCACTTACAAGCTCTATCTGGAATTAGGTCAATATAGTTGATGCTCCAGCTTAGTCCAATAGAGAAAAGGATAGGATGGAAGATGAAAGTAGGTTAGGAAGGAAGGATTCTTCGATGTTAGTTGAGAATATTGATTGGAGACTAGAGATACTACTATTGTTCATTCACTTGGTTCCTACCATGTTTAAAAACCTATTTTAATTTCCTATTGTTATTTTAAGTGTGATAATGATTTATTGATAAATTGGTGTAATTGTGTTCATTAAGATTATTAAATGATGCATTACTTGATCTGTTATCCTACATGTCTTAGTGTGATCATATATCAACTACGCACTAGAGACAATGTTTGTTTATCGTTATTACATTCATGAGATATGTATCTACTAGCTATGCACACATACCCTACACATGTACACTAGTACAATTAATTAATGTAATAAAGTAAATCATTAACTATTTAATTGAATGTTTATTGATTATGTAAATTATATTGCATACAAAATAT
>ML833542.1:0-24686 GCA_009831015.1 Picea engelmannii
TCAAAGACAAACGAAACCTTGGTATATAGATAGTGGATGCTCCAAACATATGATGGGAGACAAAGGTAAGTTTCTATCTCTAAGTGAAAGAAAATTAGGAAACATAACCTTTAGAAATGATGGTCTAGGTAAAATAAAGGGTAGAGGGATGGTGAGTTTAAGTAATGGAAAAGGAAAATCCTGAGATGTTCTACTTGTATATGGGATGAATCACAATCTACTCAGTGTAACTCAAATGTGTGATAGAGGATGCAAATTGATGTTCAAGTCCAAGGACTACAAGATAAAGTTTGCAAACTCAGGACAAGTGGTGGCCAAAGGCATAAGGACAGAAAATAATGTATATGTGTTGAAAGAAGATAAAGAAGAGTGTCATCTAAGAAAACATGATGAAAGATGGTTATGGCATAGGAGACTTGGACATCTAAACTTTGACCACTTAATCAAGCTCAAAAATCTTGAGGCAGTAAAAGATCGTCCAAGAATATCAAAACCCCAAGATTCTATGTGTAAACCTTGCCAGGACACCGTTTAAGGCCAAGAGATTTACTTCAACAAAGAAACCACTCCAACTAGTTCATATGGATTTATGTGGACCATCAAGACAGGAAGGCATAGGGAGAGAAAACTACCTCATGTTGATTGTTGATGATTACTCCAGACTTACTTGGGTTTCCTTTCTCAAGGAAAAAGATGAAGAATTTGAGAAGTTTAAAATGTTTAAGGATTTAATTGAGAATCAAACAAGTAAGAGGTTAAAGGAAGAAAGATCAGACAGAGGAGGATAATTTATGTCAAGTGATTTCAAGGAATTTTGTGATAATCATGGGATCAAGAGAGAATACACAATCGCAATAACTCCACAACAAAATGGAGTAGTGGATAGGCAAAATAGAATAGTGCAGCAAATGGCCAGGTCAATGATGAATGAGAAGAACATTGGTCAAACCTACTGGGTAGAAGAAATACACACAGCAGACCATGTTCTTAACAAATCCCACCTCAGACCACAAAGTGACAAGACACCTTATGAACTGTGGTATGGGAGACATGCTTCGATAAAACACCTCAAAGTCACTGGGAGTAAATGTTACATAAAGAATAATGATGAGAACCTTGGCAAATATGATGACAGGGATGATGAAGGTATCTTCTTAGGATATGCTACAAACAGTAAAGGATACAGATGCTATAATAAGAGGCTGCATAAAATGGTTGACTGTATTGACATAAAATTTGATGAAGGAATCCCAACAAGAGAGGTGTACAATAATGAGTCTTCTACAGAGGACACAGCTAAAGATGAAGATGAACAGGTCCAAGAATTAGAAAATGAAGACTCTGAATCTGATGAATACTCAGATACTGAGATAGACACAAATCAGCAGGCTCCTTCAAATTCCTCCTCCATAATTACTCAAAAGAATCATCTTGCAAGTCAGATAATTGGTGAAAAAGACAAAGGTGTACAAACCAGGAGAAAGATAATCAAAAACACCGAGAAATAACATATAGCTTTCATATCCATGCTGGAACTAAAGAACTTTAATGAAGCTATCAAATATGACCTTTGGGTTCAAGAAATGAATGATGAACTTGATCAGATTGAGAAAAAAAATACGTGGGAGATGGTTCATAGACCGAAAGGTAAAAATATCATTGGTTCCAAATGGATCTTTAAGAATAAGTTGAATGAGTAGGGACAAGTTTTTAGGAACAAAGAAAGATTGGTCTTTAAAGGCTATGCTCAAATAGAAGGACTGGATTTTGATGAAACATTTGTTGTCGTAGAAAGGTTAGAAGCTATCAGAATATTTCTTGCCTATGCTTGTCATAAAAGGTTTAAAGTCTATAAAATGGATGTCAAGTCATCTTTTCTAAATGGAGATTTAAATGAAGAAGTCTATATGAAACAATCAGAGGGTTTCAAACTTTCTAAAAACCCTGACTTAGTATGCAAGATGAAGAAAGATTTATATGGGTTAAAACAAGCTCCTCGTGCCTGGTATCACAGACTAGATATGTATCTCAAAGACAAAGGATTCAAGAGAGGAACAATTGACAAAAATCTATGTATCAAAACAGAGGATGATGATTTGCTCATTGTGTTGGTCTATGTAGATGAAATCATCTTTGAATGTAATAAGGATTCATTGGTAAAATGGTTTTCTTCTGCTATGGATTCTAAGTTTGAAATGTCTATGATAGGTGAACTATCATTTTTTCTTGGTATGCAAATTACTCAAAGGTCTGAAGGGATGTTCATTTCTCAAGAAAAATATCTAAGAAAAATGTTGAAAATGTTTCAAATGGAAGATTCTAAACTTGTGGGCACACCTATGGTTACTAAATGCAAATTAATCAAGAATGATGGCTCACCTGATGTTGATCAAAGTTCATATAGGTCAATGATAGGCAGCCTACTATACATCACAACATCTCGCCCAGACATAATGCATGCTATTGGAATGGTAGGAAGATATCAGTCTGCACCTAAACAGAGTCATTTGCTAGCTGCCAAAAGGATATTCAGGTATTTGAAAGAAACAATGACTTATGGTATGTGGTATCCTAGAAATCAGAATTTTCAGTTAACTACTTATTCATATGTAGATTGGGCAAATTATGTTGATGAGAGAAAAATCACCAGTGGAGGAGCATTCTTCCTGGGTGACTTGTTAGTAGCATGGCTTAGTAAAAAGCAAAGTTCCATTTCTTTATCGACTACAGAGGTAGAGTACATTGTTGCTTCTACCTATTGCACTCAAGTATTATGGATGATTCAGACACTTGCAGACTTGGAGGTAAAATACGTAACACCAATCCCAATTCATTGTAATAACACTAGTGCCATCAGTGTGTCTAGGAATCCTGTACTCCACTCCAAGACCAAGCATATTCACATAAAATACCATTTTCTGAGAGAGCAGGTAACCAATTAGGTTCTTAAGGTCCATTACGTTCCAACCATAGAACAAATTGCAGACATATTTACTAAACCCCTAGCCAAGAAACCATTTGAATATCTCCGACAGAAGTTGGGTGTCATCCCGTCTCACACCTAAGAGAGTCCATCTTGTTAGGGGGAGTTTTGTATTGATTGAATTTCTGATACCTCCTAAAAATTCTACAACAGCTCAGGGGGAGCATGTTTTCATTTACATCGATGTCAAAGGGGGAGAAAAGGAGTAGTTCGGATTGGATGCTATAGTTGGAGGTCCAAATAGTTTAAGTGCACTCATTCAGGGTTGCCATCAATGCCAAAGGGGGATATTGTTGGCATTTTTACAATCAGGTGTTCTTGTCATTGATGTCAAGATCAGAGTATGCAGCGATGGAAAAAAAGGGACAACGTAAGCTCAGAAGAGTTTGATGGAAAACAGACAGGAAAGGAAGATCACCAATGCAGGGATAATGGCATGGAAAGATCAGAAGCGTAAACTCCATTTCAGAGTTTTGGATACCGAGAGATTTATAAGTCAAGAGTAGAAACTCTTCAACACAGGAGTCCCGGAGTTGCGAAATTTGGAACCCCGAAATCTTGAAACAGGCACAACTACTGGAGTTTCAGATACTGGGAGATTGAGAAGTCAAGAGTCGAGACTCTTCAACACAGGAAACCTGAAGTCGCAAAATGTGAAATCGTGAAATGTCAAAGACTCCATTTTAGAGTTTCGGATACCAGGAGTTGGAGGAGTCAAGAATCAAGGCTCTTCATCACAGGAGTCCCAAAGTTGTGAAACCCGAAGTTGTGAAATGTGAAATTGCGAAATGTCAAAGACTCCATTTCGGAGTTTTGGATACTGGGAGTTGGAGGAGTCCAGATTCAAGACTCTTCATCACAGGAGTCCCGAAGTCATGAAATGTGAAATCACGAAATGTCAAAGACTCCATACCAGAGGACTCTCATGACAGGAATCCCAAAGTTGCAAAGTACGAAAAGCCGAAAAGTTGATCTAACTCCATTTCGAAGTTTCACAGACTGGGAGGTGGAGTTTTTAATAACTCTCACATCAAGAATGTCGAAATAAAAATATGTGAAATCACGAAGAGATCTAGACCATTGAATCATCAAGAGTGTGGACCATTGATCTGACTCCATTTCGGAGGTTCAGATATTGGGAGTTGGAAGAGTCAAGAGTTGAGACTCTTCATCAAAGGAGTCCCGAAGTTTCGAAATGCGAAATGTCGAAATGTGAAATGTGAAAACACCTTTTTGGTGTTGTCCTTGCTCACCACCAGTGGTCACATCATCGAAGAGCTGTAGAGAAGAGCTCGAAGATACAAGCTCCATTTCAAAGTATGGGACATGGAGAGTTGAGACTCCTCACCACAAGAATGTCAAAATGCTGGAATGTCGAAAGGAGAAATTGCAAAAGAACTTTATGGATAAGCACTTGGTCACTGTCGGTGGTCACATCATCGAAGAGCTGTAGAGAAGAGCTCGAAGAACTAAGCTCCATTTTGGATTTTTAGGGACCGTGACATGGAGCATCAAGAAACTTTACCACAGGAATGCCGAAATTCTAAAATGTCGAAATGCAAAATAAATGCAAGATCCTACAAATCCAATCCAATGATGCAGGTGAATTTCAGTATGATCGAAGGGATACTGTTTCTCTTCACAGTCAATTGATCAGTGGTGATTCAATTTTTGAAGTAGTCTTTGGAGGTTCACAGTGTAACTGATATAAACCATTGATGGTTTCTACTAGTGGACTCGAAGAGACTTTTGCGTGATTGCCAGAGGAGCTGAAGAGTCTCTAGGAATCTACCAATGGAATGAAGATTGTTTGTAGAGGCAATGGACAGATGGATCTAACTTCCAGAGAAGCTGAAGAGTTGCAATGATGAACATGTAGAGTACTCGACATGAGAGAGCATGCAGAAGCATGGTGGGATAGGATGCACAAGGTGCACAGAGACAATAAGTATGCATAAAAGAGAAGATATGTGTGTTGTTGTTGTTGAGAGGGATTCAAGAGTGTAGAAGGAGGAGTGTGCAACCACTGAAATATTGAGAAGAGGAATGGAACATTGAATGGACATGGCGCATAGAGCATAAAAGGCAGAAGCACATAAATTGCAAGGCATGTGTGGAGAAAGACAGTGAGACACTAAAGGAAGGTTGAGGTGCTCTTGTAGAGAAAAAAATAAGATCAGAAATCCCAAGAAGATGCAGAAAGAGAGACACTAATACAGGAGAGTAGAGCAACATAGCAGAACAGTGATAAGTCTGGTAAGCCAATGATAAATATTGTATCACTGTTATAAGTTTCAATAGTAAAAATGTATATTTCATGGTGGTAGGGAAGTGCTAGGGAGGATTGTTGTCCTTAGAGGTTCAAGTGGGTGCTTGAACAAATGGAGTTGTATCTTCCATCTAGTTGCAGCCATAGAAATCAGGGTGGCAGGGTGGTGCAAGGGAGAACTGTTGTTCTCTATTATGCAGGTTCGTGCCTGTGTGACTAGAAGTTGGCGCTTCCATACAGTTGGTGCTGGAACAATTAGGGAGTTGGTGCTTCCTTCTAGTGGGTGCTAGAGAAACTAGGGAGTTGGTGCTTCCTTCTAGTAGGTGCTAAAGAAAACAGAGAGTTGGTGCTCTCAGCAAGTTGTAGCTTGCAAAACAGAGATTGTAGCCTCATTATGAGTTGGAGCTCATATGTATGATAATGTAAAGAATGTACAGATTACTTATCATATAAAGAAGAATAGGTTTTTACCCTTTATGGGTTTCCTCAGGAAATATATGTCTCTGTGTATCTCATATGTGTCAATGATGTTGAATGGTCTATTTCTTACTTCCCTGCATTATTGTGATTGTCATTGACTGATATGGAAAGAGTTTAAAATAAGTATAATTATTTAAGCAAGGTTACAACTGATTCACCCCCCCCCCACCTCTCAGTTGTACAACATCAAGTTGGTGCTTGAATATTTGAAGTTGTATCTTCCATCTAGTTGTGGCTAGAAAAACATGGTGGCAGAGTGGTGCTCTGGAAAACACAATTTTTTTTGTATGCAAGTTGGTGCTTGTATAACTGGATGTAGGTGCTTCCATCCAGTTGGTGCTGGAACACCTAGGGAGTTGGTGCTTCCTTCTAGTGGGTGCTAGAGAAAATAGAGAGTTGGTTCTCTCAACAAGTTGGAGCTTGTAAAATAGAGGTATTAGCCTCACATTGAGTTGGTTCTCAAAGATAGATGTTGTACAGAACTTAAAAGACTGCCTATCATTCGAAGAAGAAGAAGAAGAGGTTTTCTCCCTTTATGGGTTTCCTCGTGAAAATATATCTCTGTGTATATCTTATGTGTAACTGATGTTCATTATTTATGTTGTTAATATCTTGTATGATATTGATGGTCACTTGAAAGATGTTAAGAAAATTATTTGAATAGTCATAAAAAATTTAAGCACAGTAACAACTGATTCACCCCCCCTCTCAGTTGTCTTAGTAATTTCAACAATTTTACTAGATGCATACTAAGTTTTCATGGTCAATTGTTGCATTGTTTAGAACTAATTGTTGTTTTTGTTATAAATAAATTATTTCTATCATATCATTGTTTACTACTACAAATTTATAACAATCATTTCAAGTTATCTTTTCTAATGTATTAAAGAGGTATTAATTGCATGTTTGGACTTCGAAATAATCATATATATGTTGTAAAGTGTTTGTATTATCGGTAGGTACTCAAACAACTTTGTACCTCTTCTCCTTCATGACACATCTTTGGTAAACTTCTCATGGATCCCTTATATTTCAATTTTACCTAGCGACCCCATTGAGGGTAGTTCCCTCAACTTCCTTTGATGATCCAAAAAGGATCATCTGGGAAATCAACTAATATATTTCTAGGTGTCATCCTGCTCTCATCTTTTTTATATTGTATACTCTCAAGTGATGGAACTATGGCACCCTGAGATTTTCATGAAATATATCCTTCTATTGATTTTGAGAACATTCCTAGATACCCAAATGATTTTAATGTTGATGCAATATGGTTGGAATACTATCCAAAATTAGAATTTTTTTTCATCATTCATATTGTACAGTTCTTTAAGTATCTATTGGAAACAAAATTGCAACACGAGGACATACAAATAAATTTATTTATATATTTCCTTCCCTTGGAAGTACAAAATTGGGTCAAGGATTGTTGCAAGACAAAGGGAATATCTTCTCTCATTGATATAATTGGAATATTTATTAAGTATTGGGAATCATATTTTGATACATATGAAGATGTTCTTCAATATCTCATAGTATTCCTTAAGGACGAAGGGTTTACCACTAAGATTATAGAATATCTCAGGAAGGTGAGCCATGCTCAATACCAAGAACCCAAGGAAGAGGGTTACCAACCCTTTGAAGAGGAGAAAGAATTACCTCATGATTATATCAAATATAATGAAGACTTGAATGAAGAATGAGAACCTAAAGAGGTGAATCATGAGGAAGATCACCAAATACATGAACATGAGTTTCCTTATGAATATGTCGAAGAACAACACTTTGATAAAAACACACCTTGTTAAATACCTAATCCACGAAGAGGCTCCTCATGAAGACAAAGCGTTGATATTTTCTCCTTTGTTTGATGAAGTCATGCAAGCTTCCATTCCCCCTACACATGAATAAATGAACATGGTAAGTTATACTCCTTTCCAAGACTTCGATGATACATTATTCCATGATTCAGAAAGTGAATAGGGTCTAGAGGAACCCTTGGATGCATTAAAACCTTCATGTTATAACATAGGTGATGATGTGATTGAGAATATTGATGAGTTTATACATGTTGGGAGATGTAAATGGGATGTGATTTGTCATGGTGGAAATCCCATTTATGACATTGAAGGTCATTTTCATTTGTTTCCATTAAAAAAACTATATGTGATTTCTACTGATTCAAAAGCTTAGAACGATGAATATGACATGATTATAGATTTATTCCAACCACCCAAGGATGACTTATTGAAAAATTATCATGATGATCCTTGGTCATATCCTGGGGGGTTTAATACATATTATTTCTATTTTTTGTATTTATCCTACGAAGAATATTTTCAACCACTTGTATGCTCTAACCTTGATGAAGATAAGGTCATGATTTTCCTGGAGCAGGATTTTTGTTTCCATCCTTCTTCTTTTTCTTCATCTCGCTATGCCACTAAGGATGTAGTTGGGAAACATTCTCCTTGTCCCTATTTTTCTTCGAGGAATTTTTTTTTCTTAGAATTGAAGGGCAAGATTGATACTTTAATATTAAATCTGATATCTTTTGTTTTTAGCCTCCCCTCAAGTAATTATTAGTCATATTCCATATTCCATTTCATCCCTTCTAAGGCCTCATGGAGTGATGAGGTCCAAGGTAGTAAAAATTTGGATTCTTTGAGTTGGCCTTATGATTATTTATCTTTTCACGACCTACCCTAGAATGGAGAAGCAAGAGTTGTGATGCCTCCTTGTGTGACTTTGACCCTCCCTCCCACCTCCATGAGTTGGACTTTATGACTAGTTATGGTATGATGTATGTTCTGACGCATGACATTTTTGTGCTCGACTTATCCTTATTTTGGTTAATGATGAAGCATAGGTGTATATATTCTGATACAATGCTAGGATGGTTTCACTGGTCATATGATTATTCCTAGAATTTCAATATAACATAGATTAGTGTAGGTTAGGGTAGGCATTTTCATCTTGCATTGCATTTGTTTATATGTTGCATATAATGCTAGTATATTTTCATATTCATGCATATACATGATGAATTATTGTTTTTATATAATGAATACATGTTAGAAAATTGCATTTTTCATTTTACTTTATCATTTTGTAGCTAAGGAAAATTTCCTTTTCAAGCATGGTTTTGGATTATCACTTATAGTCAATGGATAATATCCACTAGAAGATACTTCTAAAGTAATTTATTGGTTGAAGTGGGAACATGATTGCAGGTCTTGGATGAATGAATATGCCAAGGTTCTCATGCACTCTACAGTGAGCACATGTATCCATGTTGGAGAGAGATGTTAGACCCCCATGCCTAGGGGTAACTGGAGGATATTATGTCTCGAGGCTCACAATGGAGAAAATGATCTACATCATGATGATGACGATCATCATGTCCACATATGGAATCCCAATATCCACCCTCATTTTCCTCCTAATGCATATCAACAAAGGCTCATCAAATTCAAACAATCTAGAGTATGGGAGATGGTAAGATATTGTCACCATGAGGTATGTTAGTCCTTATTTAATGCAAATTGTTGTGATTAATTTTTCGGGCATGTGAATGAGGATCTTTGGTTGAAGTTGGATAATGGACCACTAGTTTGGGAAATTGTGTCATTTTCCTAATTCTCTTTGGTGTTAATCGCTTGTGCCTTAGTCCCGTGATATCACCACCCAAGGAAAAGGGGTAATACTAGGAGGCCCTCCCAAGGGTAATGTTCTTCTCCCGGCCATACTTTCCACCTTCCATATTAAAACGTTTCATATATCCTAAACTTAAGCTATGGTCCATTCTCTCATGAGAAGAAGGGGATGAAATCCTAGAGGTTGTTTCACAACTACTATAAAATAATAAGAAAATGATTCTAGAAAATAAAGTGAACATAGAAAGGAAGGAGAACCAAAATCTAGTCCAACTTGAGCTATACTCATTCAGTGCTTGCCTCAGTCTCAAAAAATTAATTTTAATTCTTGAAACAATAGAAAATGGGACCCACAAATTTGCAAATATAAATGAAAGCATGGACTAGAAAAAGGAAAAAAGGGGTTTGGAAAAAGGTGGCACACAAATATTGGGTAACTAAAGAGAAAGAAAACCCTCCAAAAAGACACTCATAGAGATGGATTTATGGCACCATAAGCCATGAAGTAAGCCCTAAATTATATCACTTTCACACTTACTCTTGGTGGGTTTTTACTAGAAAATATTCTACTAGATGCATGCTAAGTTTTCATGGTCAATTATTTCATTTCTGAGCACTAATTGTTTTTGTTGTTATAAATCATTTACTGTTTTCATATCATTATTTACTTATGCAAATTTATAAAATTCATTGCAAATTATCTTTTCTAGTGTATTAAATAGGTATTAATTGCATGTTTGGAAGAATATGAGAAAAGGTCGAGTGGTATAACTAGAAAGAAGGAGAAGGAAAAATATGAGAAAAGGTCGAATGGTAGAACTCACATAGTTCTTCAACCTAGTGTTGAGTTTGTGTTAATATGAACCTTTCAAAGGACTTTACGGTATTCATGCTCACCCAAGTAAGGGATAGGTTTCTGCAATAAGTGGTCGACTATATCAATATTCCTAACACTTGTTCTCTATGTCAAATCCCAAATCATCATCGTGATGAATATCCATTGATGTCTTAGGCCAATCCTACAACAACCTAGATCGCGTATACCACTTGAATCCTAAATATTCCCTATAATGAATGGAAGTGAATATGGTTGGAGTTATATGGGAATGAAGAGAAAACATGTTCAGACAACTAGAATCCCAAGCCCTAAAAGTCCTTACCTCTAAATTTCTAGTTGTAGTAGGACCTAATAGGCCACTGACTATAGTATCTAGTGAGCCTCCCAAACGCTTGACCAAAAAAAGGAGTGGTAGTCATAGAGATGTATCTCCTCCACTAATCATGCACTGTCAATGAAAGGAAACAATCACTGATGTTAATGGCCAAATGAAATGACTAAAACAAATATCCCTTGGGGATAGGTTTCATTGATCCTCAATTGTTGTAAATAACCACTTTAACTCTTGCCAATAGCTTGAGAAGAGTGAGGGAAAAATGTAAAATATTATTAGTTTGGAATGAATGTGACCATATCGAATGTTTGTGACTCAAGTGACCCTAGAAGAAAATAATTATCCACTAGTTTTTGACTAAAATTGTTGGGACATGTATTTGTTTTTGCCTACAAGAAGAAAAAATCATGGGATTTATGTCATATGCAAACCTAATCATCTTTTTTGTTTGTTTGTTTGTTTGTCCATGACATGTGGGAATAACCTGTGGCTAAGAAAACATGACTCAGGGGCATATAAGCCGTCAAAATCACCCAGGGATCACATCCGGCCTGAGCCACACCAACCCTTAACATGGTTGGATTTTTTGTCCCCACAAGTTTCGAAATGGTGACTTTAACAACACGACGTGCCTTAACAACACACTCTGACACCGATTGCCCTACACCTCGGGGACTCTAAAAACCTAATCGTCATATAGAAAGGGACATACATATTTGCGTTGATAATGTTGAAAGAAAAGGTGATTTTTATGTGCAGGTATCCCCTCAATTAGTTGGTGTTGTTGTTTATTGAGGCACTGACCTCTCATAAACATTAATCTAGGTAGTCCTTAATCTCAATGGATAACTCTTAATTCTATTTAACATATGTGCCTCTAATGGTTTGAGGGAGTTTACAAAAGTTTGGCATGGGATATATAATGAAGTACAAAATGACATGTGGCTCATTTGTGGGGATTTCAACATGGTTTAGTGTAAATATAATAAATAAGGGGTGTTGTGTGCATGTCTATCATTCAAGGAAAAGAGATCTAATTTGATTTAAAACCTTACTATGAGATCTATGAATTTTATTCACTAGGACATTTTTTAGAAAAGGGCCAAAAAGGATATATCAATGAATCAATAGTTTTTTATATCCGAGGAGAACTCTTTATATTTTGACTGCTATGGAGGTCGACCTGTGCATGTCAATGAAAAAACCACCTTATTCCACCACTAACCTATCTATTTTTCAATCTCCTAGGAACTCAAAAGATAATATTGCCATGAAATCGATATATCATGAATGTTTCTCACCTCCAAAGCGTAGGTTTCATAGCTTGCATATAAATTGTGTGAAACTTGTCCCCTTCATCACATAGGAATTTTTTCTATAGCTAGTCTATTAAGAAGATGTCATTTCTATAATCATTTCCTTGCTGAGGATGTATGGAATACAAACAGGTAAGATATGTCCTAACCATGATAAAATAGCTCATGATGAACTAGAGGAGGTCATCCAAGCCTACAGTGGACCCTATATAATAAAGAAAAATGAGTTTGGAAAACAAAAATTCAATTGCATCCCCTACAGATGGATGATATTTTTGGAGTTATGGTGCTCCACTATGAGAATTTATTCACTGGCCAAAAATTGGGAATAGGAAAACCAAAGACTTCTTTATGGCACTCGCCATCAAGGAGGCCATAGAGAGTATCTATGCCTTGAAAAATACATTGGGTCAATACAATAATAAAAAATATAACGAGAAAGTGTTGGCCCTTGACCATATTTGGGACTTCGACAGGCTAGTCGGAGGAGGAGCGCAAGGAAAAGCAGAGATCGCAGGATCTCGGCCCCTTCTTAGGTTATTTTTGGTTTTAGGGTTTATGTAATAGGTATGGGATGTCGGCCCATGGGTTTTCACATGTTTAGGCCCCTTTGTAATGTATAAATAGAAAGATAGGTGATGTAAGTAAGCAGAGACCTAAGTGTGTAATGTGGCTCATGAGATAAGTGTGAACAATTCTGGATGTTTCGTGCCTACTGTGTGTTAAGAAATTGTAGAACTAAGTGAAAGTGATTGTAAGAAGCTTGTGTGCATATTGTAAGAAGGCTTTGTGCTTGAACCTAGCTCGAGGAAGGAGGATCTGGTGAGGTGCGCGCATATCTCCTGTCCTATAAGGAGTGGGTTCTTGTGGCTCTGTGCTTGTAGAAGATTGAAAGAAGAAAATAAAGAAGATAAGAGTTGGTGGACATAACCCCACACTGGGTGAACCATGTATATCCTTTGTTGTGGTTTCTTTGTGCATTATAGTTGTTATGTTATTAATCTGATGTATGCTTAGTGAAATGATATATGTTAGATGCATATGATATAGTAGCTTCGTTCTTACTAATGTGAATGAATGCTAGATCTGATCTAATTCTATATGATAGGTGCTTGGATATATTAGATCTTGTTGAATACTGCACTGATCTGTAATTAGTGTTTCAATTTGCGATGTGAATAAGGGTTAAATAATGATGAATGTTAACTCCTAAGTGTTATGTTAGTGTTGTAATCACAGATCTGTGTCCCAGCTAGGTTGTAAACACTTGAGTCCTGCAACCACCCCTACCTCTACCTTGGGTGAGAATTCATTTGCTTCACAGGTGTTGCCGAAAGGGTCGGTAGTTAGGGTTTTTTTGGTGCGTTGTTGAAGTGTTGAACCCTGGGTCTACCCATGTTCCAACAAATGGTTCTCTTGTTGGGACTTGAAACTATGATTGCTAGAAACTAAAGAAAATAAGAAATCTTTGTGCGTAGATCTGTTGCTTTAATGCGCAGTACTCTACTTGACTTGCGAAGCTCTATGATATGAAAAGAAGCCTGATATGAAGAAAAGAGGTAAGATCTTAAATATTTGTGCTCTGAGAAAGGCAAGATAAGTGAAAATGTTTGTTTCAAAAGAATGGATCTGGGTATGTTTGATAGATTTTGTCCTAGTCTAAAAACTAGGGCACAACTAGAAGAAAGAAGATTGGATATGAATAGATCTTGGAAGAATAGTGAAAGATATGTTATTCCTATGCATAGAAATAATATTTGGACTAACAAATGGATGCAGGATCCTAGAAATAATTTTTTACAGGTTAGTTACTATGATCCTAGTGCGCAGTACAGGAAAGGTTGGGGGTCATTTAAAAGAAAGAGATGATTAACTCTTTGCTATAGTTGCAAAAGACCAGAATCTTTCTAAGGAATGCCCTGGTAGAGGTCCTAGTTGTATTTTTTGTAAAGCTATGGACCATGAAGTTTTGGATTTCCCTAGAATGATTGCTAAAGTTGAAAAGATGAATATGAGACAAGAAAACCATGAGACGGGCCAAGAAACTAAGGATATGATAGAACCCCGGAAAGAATCAGAGACTGTATTATTACATATGAAAGAAACCCTGAACGATCACAGAGATATCAACTTATCATATATCTTAAATGCGAAGGAATGCAACAAAACAAGTGTAGTAATTTCGATACACATAATGTATTCCTGCGATTCTCATGATCTAACAATTGCCACCACTATTAAATACAGAATCACTTATACTATTATTCTTGCGGAAAATTAAACCACAATCACAACCATAATCACAAAGTGAAATAGCAATAACACACAACACAGAAGTTTTACCTGGAAAGCGTAAAGCTAAAAACCCCACTATCATATATTATGTATATCATGAATCATGAAACAATATCATACAAAAATCTAATCCAAGAGCTCTCAGTACAATACAATCATTTCACACTGTCATACACAAATTAGAAAATACATGTGCCAATCACCGTGTCCAGACAGCTTGCCTCCTCTGCACAAACTCTGCAATTCGAATTCTCACAATGATCGAATATAATTGCCTAGTTTGCACATGCTCATAAGCATATCCACTGCATGTGTGATCAAATCACAACTGATAGCTAAACTGTCCCTTTCACTTGTTATCTCAACTGGGTCTCGACTAGATCTGACATGTATGTAGTTAACCGTGGTGAATCTTCATTTGCATGTGATTTCACTAATTAACTGAACTCTCACTAGTGCATGTTTAGTTACAACTAGTACAACTGATCTTAACTCACTTAACTACACTTATGATTCTGTTACAAATCCAACCCACTCAGTTATGAATGAAATAATATATTAATATTTATTATCTAAATTAATTAAGGGAAAAATAAATTAGACACATGTTTCTTGTTTACTTTTCAACACTCCCTCTCAACAAGAAAGGGATTATCCTTCACCCTAATCCTGTCTCTATGATATTCAAATTTTCTCCTGGTGAGCGCCTTCGTGAGAATATCTGCATCCTAATATTCCATAGGAATGTATTAAAGCAACATGATCGTCCGCTGCACACAATCTCTGAGATGATGATACTGGATATCTATATGCTTAGATCTGTCATGAAACATAGGATTAATCGAGAGTTCAATGCAACTCTGATTATCACAATAAATCATTGTCAGATCTAAATGAGAACCAAACAAACCAACCAATATCTTCCTCATCCAGATAGCCTCACATACAGCTTGACTCGCTACCATGTATTCTGCTTCCGCTGAACTAAGTGCCATGGATCTCTATTTTCTGTTGTACCAAGAAACAACAGTAGATCCGATACTAAAGATCCCCCCTGATGTGCTCTTTCTATCCATTGGGATGCCTGCCCAATCTGCATCCATGAAGCCATGCAACTTCACCTCATCTGTCTGTCTATACCGTAATCCATACTTAGATGTGCCCTTCAGATATCTCAGGACATGCTTACCCTCCTTCCAAAAGAGTTTGGTAGGCTTAACCATCGCTTGACTTAGCTATTTAACCTTGTAGAAAATGTCCAGTCTTGGGTTCACTAAATACATTAGCGAACCCACTAATTGTCGATAAATAGTAGCATCCACTACTTCTCCAGAAGCAACATCCTCTTTCCTCCAGTTTCTTGGAAGAGGAGTATCCATGGGTTTGCATCCATCCATGTGAAACTTACCCAGTATCTCTCTTGCATACTTTCCTTGAGACACAAAAATTTTACCATCTCGCTACCATATTTCCAAACCAAGGAAATAATGAAGAAGGCCCAAATGCTTCATCTCAAACTCCTTTGCAAGGTCCTCCTTGCATGAGTGTATCAACTGCTCATCACCAGTAATTATTAAATCATCAACATAAAGCACAATGATTAAAAGATTACCCTCCACCACAATTTGGTATAGGTTTGCATCTGCTTCACTTTTGGTGAAGCCCAATCTGGTGAAATAGTTGTCTATCCGAGTGTACCAAGCACGGGGTGCTTGCTTCAGCCCATA
Source organism: Picea engelmannii (assembly GCA_009831015.1). Taxonomy (NCBI): domain Eukaryota; kingdom Viridiplantae; phylum Streptophyta; class Pinopsida; order Pinales; family Pinaceae; genus Picea; species Picea engelmannii. The sequence goes on from ML833542.1 coordinate 15,899, forward strand.
CAATGCTCTCTTGAGTCTGCACACATGAGACTCTCTTTCAAAGGTCTGAAAACCTTTTGGTTGTTCAATGTACACTTCTTCCTTAATGATCCCATTGAGGAACGCAGTTTTTACATCCATCTGATGAATGCGCCAGCCCATCTGCGCTGAGAGTGCAAGGATAGATATTATGGAAGAGTACCTTGCGACAAGTGCAAAGGTCTCATCATAATCTATCCCCTCGATATGTGAGAATCATCGAGCCATAAGCATGGCCTTGTATTTCTCCACACTCCTATCAGTAGCTTGCTTTACCTTGTAGATACATCTCGAACCTACCACTGACTTATCAATCGGTCTTGGGACAATTTCCCATACACTGTTTTTTAGAATGGAGTCATACTCCTCTACCATAGCATCAACCCAAGTGGGGTCCTACACTTCTTCCTAAAAGGAAGATGGTTCAATCACAATACATTTTCTCATGAGAGCCATGTATCCAGCAAATCGATCAGGAGATTGTCTCTGTCTGTGCTGTGAAATAGGGGCTCCTACATTTTGTGCAACATCTAGTCTCAATCTGTTAGCTTCTGTGGTGCACTTTCTTCCATTTATGATGGATGGATCTTCTTGAGTGATTTCATCCACTCCATGAACCTCTTCATGTCGTTGGTCCACATCTTGAGACTCATCCTTGGGAACCAATAGTTCCTCTCCTGCATGCAAGTCTATCTCCCTCTCAAGCGACAACCGCATGGCTTTCCCCTCATCAAATTTTATATCCCGGCACATAACAGTCATCTTACTGTTCGGAAAATACACATGATAATTATGGGGTGTTTCTGTGTACCCCAAAAATATCCCAACTTCAACAGTCGGTTTCAGCTTCTTCCTAGCATCCTTGTTTACATGCACAAAAATAGATGAGCCAAAAAAATTTAAATGCGAAACATCAGGTTTCTTACCAGTAAAATCTTCTTCAGGTGTACTCATTCCAAGTACTCTATGAGGACAACGGTTTTTCACATAAACCATAGTATTGCATGATTCTTCCCACAAATGCAATGGTAGGCCTTGATCATGCAACATCACTCGTGCCGCACCCACGATCATTCTGTTCTTTCTCTCCGCGACCCCATTTTTTTGTGGGTTATGAGGTGCTATGAGTTCTCTTTGAATTCCTTCTCTACTGCAGAAGTCTTTGAATTCATTGGATATGTATTCTCCACTATTTTCGCTCCTTAGAGCCTTCACTTGCTTACCCAACTCTTTCTCCACCAATGCTTTAAACTCACTGAACTTTGAGAATGTTTGATCCTTCTTCTGCATGAAGAATATCCAGCATTTATGAGAAAAGTCATCAACAAAAATAACATAATACCTGTGTTTTGTTGTTGAAGAAATTGAGAATGGTCCACACACATCCGTGTGAATTCTCTTCAAGATCACTGAAGCACAGTTCTCCTTTTCATGAAAGGTGGACTTTACATACTTCCCCAGGGTGCACTCCTTACACTGATCTAACTGAGAAAGTGTTCCCATTGGAAGTCCAGTAGATATTTGTTGCATGATATTCAAGGATCCATGATGAAGATGGCCCAATATCCTATGCCATAATTCTCCCTCATCCTGGCTCACCACTTTTTCTGCCTTGCCTATCATGGCATTGCATCCATCTACGTCTAGAATGTAGAGATTCTTAACTCAAATCCCTATCTTCTTGACTTGAATTTTTTCTTTATGTCACAGGTAGGCTTTACCACTGCTAAAAACAACGTCATAGCCTCTGTCCTTCAACATTGCGACTGAGACCAAGTTTTTCTTCAGACCTGGAACATGCATAACATTTTTAATTGAAATGGTTTACCTGAATCCCTTTAAAAGATAATGGTACCAATACTAGTTGCACTGTATCGTCCATCGTCGCCCATCTCTATATGCATTATGAGATCTTTCTCCTCCAAGTCAATGAAAGACTCTCTATCTCCCATCATGTGGAATGAAGAACCACTATCGAAATACCACACCAATCTCGATGCATTCGAAGCCATGCATGCGATCAAAGTGAAGTCAAGCTCAAATTGTGAGACAAGAGCCTCACCAGTTGCAGATCTAACAACCATCTTTTTCTTCTTCTTCTTTAGACAATTAGTAGCGAGATGCCCATGTTCATGATAGTGAAAAGACTTCACTTTGGACAAATCTAGGTTCTTGACTTTAGACTCAGATTTTGATTGGAATTTCTTCCCTTTCCCTTTCCTTGCGTTGGAATTCAAAGAACGATCCTCTTCGTCATCATGCTTTGATGAAGATCCATCTATGGTGTTCCACCTAAACTCCTCTTGCGCTAGATCTGACCATAGTCATTCCAAATCTGGAAATTTTTCCCTTCCATTGACAAAGTCTTGATAATTGTGCCAGCTCTTGGGAAGCCCTAGGAACGCCAAGCTCCCCAAATCATCAACAACGACTATTATTCCCACACTTCCAAGCTGATCCTGACATTGGACAAACTTCGTGAGATATCTTGGAATGGTGTCACCTTTCTCCATCTTGATCTTCCTGAGTTTATCTTTGAGTGCCAATTTCCTATGGTCACTATTGTTTTGGAACAGATCCTTCAAAACCTTCCACGTTGCATATGGTGTGGTTTTCCCATGGATACTTGAGACAATGTGGTCTCGTACTCCCTCCAACAGAATCCTCCTCACCTTCACCACTTTCTTTTTCCATGCATCAAGATTTGCAGTGTCTTTCGCATCCAGATTAGGAACATCGTTGTCAATGTAACCCTTCAAGCCATTGTCTTCGAGCACTTCTTCCATCCCGTCCTTCCAAGAAATGTAGTTAGATCTTCCCTTGAGTGCATACTCCAACCTTAAGCCATTGAAAGACATTTCGATCTTGAATCAAATGTCACACCAAGAAAATCTTGCAAATTTGAATGTTATCCAACCACCAAAACTCAACCCTGCAATCCCTCCTCCCTGGGAGGTTCGCACCCCTCCTGAGAGTAGCCTAAGGGAAGTTCGCACCCTACTTGTGTGTAGCCTATGAAATTTCCTGGGAAGTTTTCACCCTGCGCCATTGTAGGGTGATGGGGGTTCGCACCCTGCCTGTATATTTTCCTGCGAACTTGCCTAGGAAGTTCACACTGTACTCCACTGTAGGGTGAGGGAAGTTCTCACCCTGCTAGTGTATTTGCCTGCGAGAATTCCAATGAAGTTCACACCCTGCCTTTATCTAGAGTGCGAGAATTACTATTCCTGAAAATGAGCATAGTCTTCAGTACTAAGGTTCGCACCCTGCTAGAGATGGAACCTGTGAGAATGAAATAATGTTCACACCTCACTTCCATGACTCCATGGCTCTCATACCATGTATAAATTTCGATACACTTAATGTATTCCTGCAATTCTCCTGATCTAACAATTTTCTCCACTGTTAAATACATAATTGCTTCTACTATTATTCTTGCCGAAAATTAAACCACGATCACAACCACAATCACAAAGTGAAATATCAATAACACACAACACAGAAGTTTTACCGGGAAAGCGTAAAGCTAAAAACCCCACTATCATATATTATGTATATCATGAATCATGAAACAATCTCATACAAAACTCTAATCCAAGAGTTCTCAGTACAAAACAATCGTTTCACACTGTCATACACAAATTAGAAAATACATGTGTCAATTCTTGTGTCCAGACAACTTGCCTCCTCTGCACAAACTCTGCAATTCGAATTCTCACAATGATCGAATACAATTGCCTAGTTTTCACATGCTCATAAGCATATCCACTGCATGTGTGATCAAATCACAACTGATAGCTAAACTGTCCCTTTCACCTGTTATCTCAACTAGGTCTCCACTAGATCTGACATGCATGTAGTTAACCATGGTGAATCTTCAGTTGCATGTGAGTTCATTGATTAAATGAACTCTCACTAGTGCATGTTTAGTTACAACTAGTACATCTGATCTTAACTCACTTAACTACACTTATGATTTTGTTACAAATCCAACTCACTCAGTTATGAATGAAATAATAGATTAATATTTATTGTCTAATTTAATTAAGGGAAAAATAAATTATACACATGTTTCTTGTTGAATTTTCAACAACAAGAATAGGAGAATTCAACATAGATTGTTTTCTGGATGAGGAAACACAGGTGAATATCATGATAGAAAGAACTTGGGAAATTTTGGGAAATCTTGTTATGGTTCCTTCATTAGGAGGAATAGGATTATTTAAAGGAAATATGATAACCCTATGTGGAAGACTTACCCAAACATCTATGAGTGCTCATGGAACTTCGACAAAAGAAGAATTTGAGATCATTAAATTTGTCGAGAACAACACCCCATTTGCTATTTTGCTAGGAAAAAACTGGTTTGAGAAGGATCAAATATGAAGGAAATAAGAAGAGGAGGATCTAGAATAGAAAAAATAATAACTAAGAGATTTCATGGCTAGGAGAATAGAGCACTTACTAAAAGAACAAGAGGACCATTCGAAGCTATTGAGGACCATATATCTGGACGTCGAAGTTGAAAGAACACAGGAAGACTTGAAACACCTAACTGTACATGAGAGTAAAGAACCTACCCCAGAAAGAGAATAATTATTACTCTCAAAACCCTTGAAAGACCCTCCATAGTGAAAAGTTACTATGCCAAGAGGAGATAAGAATGATAATGGAAAGAGGAAACAAGTGACTCATATTTCAGGAAAGAAAGATAGAAATCTCATCAAGAAGAAAGAAAAGTTAGAAACGTTACAGGAAGTTCCAGGGAGGACTTCATAGAAGGAAGGTTTGTAGAAATGCAACTTCGCTGAGATATCAGAACATCAAAGATTGGCACTTCGCTAGGACAAAGCAATATCACTGTTGGAGGCATCTCAACCGTTATCTCGATGCTCCAGAACAGCTCGAACCGCAGTTATGGCCAGAAAGATCGCCATTAGACCATTGGGACCATGCCATAATGGATGGAATTGCATTGATTGCGGCGTTCCTGCCCATTGGAGGAGTCAATTAATATGTTGTCTAGTTATCCCATCGAGCGTTGCAACAAGAACACTTTTTCCAATTGTTATTATCTGAGCCCACGGAGAACTATTTGCTTTTGCGCAGTGCCTATTGAGAGCTTGCCATTCTGTTACATCAAGTATTTGATCACTGACCTGAGATACCTTATTTTGAGCGTGCATGTCGGGTGACTTCAGCGAAGTAGAGAAATCCGTCGAAGAGATCCTCACTGACCTCATGGTTGAGAAGGTCATGTCTACAGGAGTCCAAGCCTCGTCGATGAGAGGAGTGCAAGCATCCCCGTTGACTGCTTGTGGATCTTGACAATCCCGAGTTGTGATAGAGAAATGAACCAAGCATCGTGATAACTTGGCGAATGAGAAGCTCATCCTATCTATCCTACCCAATTATATCTCGCCTCTGGCTGGTGCGGTGAGCCGTGATAATGTCCTGAGGGACTTTGACTATACCTTTATCACTATGTACCTCCCGAAGGGGATTCACACAGTTGGACTGCAGTTAGGATAAATCATGATGTTTAAGATCAGTGACTTCAACTTGGGAGATCACAAGAACCGTGGAATGCTCACTCCACACAAGTACTTGACCAGGACCAAGGGGAATAAGTTGACGATCATCCCCCAGCCATGGACTATCGACATTGTGAGGTCCAATATCCTGAATGTTATGAATATACCACACTTTGAAAGGCATCATGAGGTTAATGTGTACATTAAACCCCTATTGTATTTCTTCCATGGTGGTTATCTATGGCTGGATAGACACATCACCGTAGATCTGGTGTTGATCCATCAGATCACCGAATTAAGCATGCAAGGACCATACCCACAAGAATTTTATCCAGGGAAGGTTGCAAATCGCACCCTGGTGCAGACAAATTAAAGATACCTATGGCGATATGGAAAAAGAGAAGTGAGGCTATAAGGTATCCTCCATTCAGAATGGTACAGTGTGCCTAGCTTTCCAGTTGATCGATGGTAAGCTAGTAATGAAGAATAGACCCACGTAGGTCACATGGTTTGTTTTTGACCTCGCGGGAAAATGCGTGGAAGGGATACAAATGAACTAGGTGAGCTACCTCGTCAACCAATTAGAGAAATACTGCCATGAAGCTCAGGATCAGGGATATGAGTTCCACTTTAGTTGGTTGTTGGTCCTCATCACTTTCATTGCTTGGGAAATGCCAGAAGGTGCGACCTTCCCTGAGATTGAGCCATCGGAACCCTTAGCTGTGAATTTCACCATGCTCTGGTATGCGAGCGACATGTCAAAAAAAAGGCAGTCAAACACGGTCTTCTACACCTACTACCTACAGTTGAATAGGGCTATTGATTCTTTCCCTTGAATGAGGCTGAACACCCTGCATAGGTTTAGACCATTTGTGAAGTTTTGTGTAGATAAACATTTTATTTATATTACTGCGCGCAGATACGAACACAAATAAGAGTTGCAGAGTTACTATAAAATCATAGAGGAGGACATGGAAGAAATCACTAAGGAATGGCTTGCAGAGTTCCTTATAACAGTTGACCAGGAATAACTATCCGACCCCGACCTCAACAGAAGTCTGGTGGTTACTCACGAAGAGTATGATGCACCCAATAGTAGAAGAAGGAAGAAAAAGGAAGAGGTACAGGACCTGAACAACACATCAGAAGAGACTACTTCAGACTCACCTGGAGTGGGAGGTGATGACGAAGTAGACAAAGAAGATGACAAAGGGGAAGAAGAAAAGAAGAAACAAGGTGAAGTAACAATGCTCGGGAATCATATTAACAAATATGAGACCTCCAAGAAAAGAAAGGTTTCCCCCACAAAACCTACATCGCGGAAGAATTCCAAAGCTAGTAAACCACAGATGCAGACTTTGATAATGATGGATGACATATATTTCATCATTGTCGCTTTCTCATATACCTTAGAAGACATCTTATAGCGCAATGAATCTTAACTAGAGACCATGTATGAAAGAATTGAAGAAGAACTAAAAGGAGTACAACAAGCCCTCTGCTCCATCTCCATAGTGTTTAATGTGCCCCCATCATCAGAAGGAACAGAGTTGGGAGATGAACCTACCTAGATATGCCGGATAGCAGATGTGACCGAAGCTCGCCTTAGTCATGTTCAAGAAGAAAAATAATAGGCCACAAAGGCCTTAAAGAAAGCAAAAGAGGAATCCAAAGAACAATGTCGATTTGCACAATAGGAAAAGGACGACATATAAGCCAAGTTTGTAGAGGATAGAGAACAGATAAAGAAGGAGAAGGAACAGTTTCTCGCAAAGAAGATTGGAGTTATATAAGAAGTCACTAGATCACTTTTCTCTATGACAGGCTTAGAACAGATGGAATAAGCCCCAGTGGAAAGCCAAGTAGGGAAGCTTGTCGAAGCTATTCATCATCTCCAACAAAGGATAGAAGAACTGGAGTTACAAGAAGTGCCAAGCACTCCGTAGAAAGTGCGATATGAGAGAGAAGAAACTACCCGAAGTGCAGTCCATAGAATCAAGGCGTTGGCCTTATAATGTAATAAGCTTAGTAGTCAAAGTGTGCATACTTACGAGTGCCTTGTAGAGGACCCTGAACTAAGGACACTGAAGTCATATCTTCAGGAGGCCAAGTAACAAGTAGCAATGGTGCAAGTGTAGTTAAAGCCACTACCATTGGTTGAGAGAATGAAATGATCCCAGGAACAATGCACGGTTCAATAAAAATTCCATGCCATACAGAGTAAGGTCATGGAAGTGACCCAACGACTCCATCCAGTGTAGGATACAACTTGCATACTTTTTGAGGAGATTGAAGGATGAGGAGAAGAACTGGAACAAGTGGTCACCACAATTGAACAGTGCTTGGAAGGACCCGTGATGGAGAAGGTTATTCAAGAGTTCATCAAGCAAGATGCATTGGCGAAGCAACAGGTCAAAGAATCTCAAGCTAAGATCGAGGCATTTGAGGCAAAGTTACCCAGATCAAAGTGACTCGGGATGAATCACAGGTGAGTGTTGGGGACTTGTTGGCCCTTGACCAAGTTTTGGAGATCCTTGGTCATGTTTGACCAATTTTGGGACTTCGACAGACTGGTCGAAGGCAGAGCGCAAGGAAAAGAGTAGATCGTGGGATATCGGCCCCTTCTTAGGGAATTTTTGGTTTTATGTTTTATGTAATAGGTATGGGATATCGGCCCATGGGTTAACCCATTTTTAGGCCCCTTTGTAATGTACAGATAGAAATCTAGGAGATGTAAGTAAGCAGAGACCTAAGTGTGTAATGTGGCTGGTGAGATAAGTGTGAACAGTTGTGGATGCTTGTGCATACTATGTATTAAGAACTTGCAAAGCTAAGTGCAAGTGATTGTAAGAAGCTTGTGTGCAGATTGTAAGAAGGCTTTGTGCTTGAACCTAGCTCAGGGAAGGAGTATCTGGCGAGGTGCATGAAAATCTATTGTCCTATACAAAGTGGGTTCTTGTGGCTCTGTGCTTTTAGAATATTGAAATAAGACAATAAAGAAGAGAAGAGTTGGTGGGTGTAGCCGCACACTAGGGTGAACCATGTATATCCTGTGTTGTGGTTGCTTTGTGCATTATATTTGTTATGTTATTCATGTGATGTATGCTTAGTGAAATGATATATGTTAGATGCATCTGATATAGTAGCTTAGTTCTTAATAATGTGCATGAATGATAGATCTGATCTAATTCTATATGCTAGGTTCTTGGATATATTAGATCTTGTTGAATACTACG
>ML833543.1:0-12887 GCA_009831015.1 Picea engelmannii
GTCCCAAGACACAGGAGGAGATAGAATACATGTCCAGGGTCCCATATTCATTAGCAGTTGGCAGCTTGATGTATGCAATGGTTTGCACAAGACCAGATATTGCACATGCAGTGGGAGTTGTGAGCAGGTATATGAACAATCCAAGTAAAGAAAATTAGGAGGCAGTAAAGTGGATTCTCAAGTATTTGAGAGGTACTACTACACATGCATTATGTTTTGGAGGTTCATACATTTTTCTACAGGGATATGTTGATTTAGATATGGCAGGTGATAAAGATAGCAAGAGGAGCACCACAGGGTATGTTTTTACTATAGGTGGAACAGCAGTAAGTTGGATTTCGAAAATGCAAAAGGTTGTTACACTTTCAACAACAGAGGAAGAGTATGTTGCTTCTACAGAGACTAGTAAAGAGATGATTTGGTTACAAAGGTTTATGGAGGAATTGGAAAAGAAGCAGGAGAACAACAGGTTGTACTGTGACATTTAGAGTGCCATTCACCTTGCAAAGAACTCAGCCTTCAATTCAAAGGCTAAGCATATATAGTTGAGGTACCACTTCATACGATCCGCCTTGGAAGATGGAAAATATACACACTAGCCAGAATCCTGCAGACATGTTAACAAAGGCAGTAATCGGGGAGAAACTGAGTTCTTGCTCAGTTTCAGTTGGTCTTCAAGAATGAAGATGAAGATGAGAAATTTTCCAGGTCCAAGAAGGTTCAGAGTCCAGCATATACAGCAGTGGTGGAGTTGTTGAGATCAATCTCCAAGTGGGAGATTGTTGGTTGTGGAGACTGATTATCTTCCTAATTCAAAGGTCCTTGCTTTCAGCCGTGTTTATACCCCATGAAGTATTTACACCCCAGAAGTATGTACACTCTTCCACGCAGGGGAGTGCAGAGGGGGGGTACCCCCTCTGTGGGGTCTGGGGGGTTTGGGGGCAAGCGGGCCCCCAGCGGGGGTTCGGGGGTGAAGCCCCTGAAGCAAAAATTGCCTTATAAAAGTATATTGTAATTTCATTGTAAATTTGGACCGTTCATTATAAGGTCGCAGATCTAACGGTAGAGATTATGTTAGGTTTTTCTTCCCTAGAAGGCAACCCTCTTTTATGAGGGAAATGTATTGCGGCTATGATTGATGGTGAATATTATATTCTGAGAGAGGAGACTGTGAGAGAAAGAAGAGGAAGTTACAGCGGGTTTTGTTGTAGGTTGTATCCCTTCATTTGCTGGATAATAATAAAGGAAGGACCTGGCAATTTCTCTGGTGGACGTAGCCCACACTGGGTGAACCATGTAAATCTGTGTCTCTCTTGTATTGTGTGTCTTCTGTGTTTTGTTTCTGCATTTGTTTTATTTTATTGCTCTGCGGTCCTGTTTTTCTAACATCCTATGTAGGACTATCCATATCATATCCAATTACACTTTTTAGTTCAAAAAACTATAGGCCTACAAGCCCCATGTATTTCATATTTCTTAACTTTCCATTCCTACTTCTATTTGAGCAAAGATTTACATTAAAAACCAACATTTTGTTCCAAAACATCTGCATAACCTAGATAAAAAAAGGCATTTCTTCATAAAACTATCCATCAAAAAATTCTTGGATAAAAAAGGCACCCTCCTCCAGTGTTAAGGCTTCATTGAAAATCTTGTCAGCCAAAACCTTTAGTTCTCTATATATATGGTTGAAAGAGTACCACTCTAGCTTTCCTAGAAAGGAAAAGAACTATCTCATTAAAGGTTGAATTCACCCCACCTGAAGTTGATAATTTCCTTTAACACAATCAATTGTGGCTCGAGAGTCGCCAAGAACCTGAGCCTTCCTCAATTTTAACATGTCGACCTAAAAAGACAATTCTCGAAGGGCGGAAAGTTTTACTTTCATGTTCGCCCCTTTACCAGGCGCATATATTATTTTGAAATAATGAGAGTTGGTTATGAAAATAAGTTCCCCTACTCCACATATAGAAGGGTACCCCTAGCGGGCCCCATCGAAATAGCCCCAAGGAACTATGGTTAACCAAGTCGGTTCACCAGGTAAATACCCATCGACTAACGACAACATTGTAGGTTTTCTGATTTAAGGGAATTGTTCTCCGACCAAAACTCCACAATGAGATCATTGATCAGTCTGACCACTACTTCTATAGGTAAAAAGGAATCCTGAAAAACTAAAACATTCTTGGACCACCAGAAGAATTAAACTAAAAAGAAAGGGAGTGACATAAATTCTTTATTCTCTAGGTCCTCCTTCAATGACTTCAACCATCCTGCCAAATCACCTCCTAGAAAATGAGAGTGAATTTTGAATTCCTTTCTTAGGCCCTACCATACATGTTGTGCGTAAGGACATAAAATAAACAAGTGTTTCATTGATTCCATATCTAACTTGCACAGAGAGCACTTTTTGGGACCAATCCAACCTCTTTTCAAACCATTATCCCAAGTCAAGATCTTATTTTCCATCACCATCCTGTTAGCAACATTACTTGTCTTCGGCATCGGGATACACAGGTTTTTAGGTTGCTCGAGGAGCACCCAAGAGCAGCACATAAAGGAAGTCCTTTTGAACTTAAAATCAAGTGAGCGGGCATTTCTTGCTTCAGCGGAAAGAATTCAGCGACAGAGCCGAACAGCGATTGATGGGTAATTACAGAGTAACCGACTCGCGTCAAAGATAGCGCTTAAAGTTTGAATGAGGTCAATGGTTGGAATCCTTCGGGAGGCACTCATGAAGTTACGAGGGTCGTTGATCGTGATTAGTACAACGCGGCAGTTATTGCACGAGCTCGGGGTTCTTGAGTCTGAAGGGTAGACCATATCCCTTTGGTTACACGAAACTCTAAGTTACGAAAGGTGCCCGGAGGAGGTCAACCTCCGATGACCATCACGTCTTGAGACTTCGCGAGGGGAGAATGCCAAAGTTCGATACTCCAACTTGCAAAGCCGCAAGTTGTGAGAGGTTAAAGTTGGGCCCACAGTAGCGTCGGGTGAATTTAGGACCGTCAGATTTGAAGGACGTGTGGCGCTCAATTGGGTCATCTCGGTGTTTCATCCGTCTCAACTCCAAAGTGAAAAAGGCAACTCTGTTATGTTCCGATGTACGAGATGCCAGGAGAGTCCCAGATCTGGGCCCACAAAGATATCGGGTAAGTTCTAAGCCGTCAGATCTGGGGAAACGCGTGGCGCCAACTCAAGTTATTTCGGTGTTTCGCTCATCGCGATTCTAAGAAGCATGGATCATCTCCTTCTTATGCACGAACGCCAAAAGAATTTTGGGGATAGACACAGGGTCACGGCCCGCGGTCATTTGGGGAAGAAAGGAGCTATGCGAGAAGGGGGCCAAAGGCGCCGAGTCTAGTCACCAAACGGATCGTTCGATCTCCAGGTACCATCTGATACGATCTCGCTCTCAACCTTTGCCTGAAGTAAATGAAAGCGAGAAGGGGTAGGTGAAACCTCTCCTCATACATTAAGCGTAAGGTATGGAAGGTATGGCAAGCGGTCCACCCGAGATGGTCCTGTGTACCCAGTTCCTCAAAGAAACCATGTTGAAGTCTTCGAAGAGACAGAAAAGTCTGCACATGCTAGCTCGGCACTTAATAGCTCAGCTACCCTCCTCCTGCAGGGGCCATGCGCAATTAAGATGGAGACAGACAGAGAAAAATTGTCCGAACTTGACTGAAAAGTCACCAAGCCTTGGGTGTATGGGCACGCCTCTGTTGGGCAAATTTTCCTGAGTATATAGGCTCATTCTTTGTAATTTTGTAAGGGATCGATGGTTGAGCAGAGCTCCCGGTTGTAAAGTTTTAATGAAGCACTGTTACTATGGTTATGCATGGACTTTTGAGACTTCTTGCCTTATGAACGCTAGTTTCTTTTACGTCTTTGTTATACTGTGTTAGAACAGCTCGGAATTGGAGGATCCAGTCGAGTTGTAGCTGTTATAGGATGATGTATGTTGGATCACTGTAATAGTTGCGCTGTCTCTAATCAGTTCCTGTGACTTTCCCAACGCTGAGCGACTTGGAATTGGAGGATCCAATCAAGTCCACCTTCAGTTTCTTAAGGCCCTGAACCAAGAGGATCTTTCATTCAGAGTCTTTCTCCTACAAACTGCTGAAAGCTTGTTACCCAAAGCTATTTGTCCACCCTCCCTATCAAGTCTTCCACCTGCTCACCTTTTAATAAACCCGCTGGCTGAAGTTAGGATTCCAGAACTCCTTTGTTCTTTGCATACCAGATACAGTCCCTGAGTTAGAGCGATGTCTCCTCGAGTCTTTATCTCCATCTGATCATCCCTTTATAAATAAATCATGACATTAAACTGATGGGTGTCGGGCTCTGCTCCTGCAAGCAATCCAAGAGTGACTTCTAACGCTAACATTTATGGCATCGTTGTCGGGGACGAAGTTGAATATTTTCCCCAGGATTGAACGACAACGATTAGTTGATTCTGAAGGTGCATCAGATATCAGAACTATAAATATTGCTACTGTGCACCTGGCGACTCCATTTTGACGACTCCACTGGAGCGAACCCGTTGTTTTAATTGTGGCTTTCAGAGGCAGACACACGCAGTCTCATCCACAACTGCCTCTAGCTACACCTGAAGCTAACTCAGAAGTGGTGCGTAGAAAGGGAAAGAGCTTTGCAAAAGAAGTTTCCATCACCAAAATAGGTAATCCACCATCTCCTTCTGTAAGAACTCCTTTTTCTCCTCCTCGGTTTCTTGATAGACCTCCTTCAGAGGCTTCCCATTTCCTGAATTTTGGGAGTGTTCCTGCTGATTTTTCCCCTCCTGGTCTGGGACTAGAAGGAGAAACCTTTGTCACTCCCCTCTCCTTTGAAGTTGTTTATCGACGAAGATCTGTGACTGCAGAGGATTTTCCCACTCTTGCACGAAGAGGAGCACCTACGGACTTGAGCTCGTTATCCTTCCCCTTAAATCCTCTCTTATTTCCCACTCCGCTTCGGGACTCATTCCCAGTAGCCCCTTCACAAACTCCTTCTCCTCCGAGTTATCCTCCACCTAATATTCCTATGGCTGGTGCTAATCCCCCTCTGAATAGAATGGATGCCATAGTCGCTGCCAAATATGCTCCCTTAGTTCTTCGTCTTCCTATGAATTCTCTTACTGCTGGGGATTACTTGAAATACATGCCCAAGTTCACTGGGGAAGGAGACATAACTGTTGAAGAGCAACTGGTTGCTTTCTACAGTTATGCAAACAACCTCAACATTGAAAATGAAGATGTCTGGATGAGAGTTATCGTCCAGAGCCTGGATGGTGAAGTGAGGAAGTGGTTTAGAGGATTGGCTCCTGGATCTATTGTTGGGATTGAAGCTCTAGATAGTGCTTTCCTGAGGCAGTGGGGAGATAGGAAGGACTTCATGTATTACATGACAGATTTCGGGTCTCTGAAGAAGATGGATGGAGAGTCTGTCTCTGACTTCTCCAAAAGATTCAATAAAATGTATAAGAATATTCCTGCAGAGATAAAGCCTTCAGAAGCCTTAGCTAAGATTTTGTATGCTAGCGCGTTCGGCCCTGATTTCTGTCTTTTGTTGAGAGAAAGAAGAGCCTCCTCCTTATTTCAAATGCAAGATTCATCCATAGAAGTGGAATCCAATATATTAGTAGCTGACAGACTAAGGAACAAGGCCGACGTAGACAGAAGAAAGGGAAGATCTGAAGCCTCAACTTCTGGCTCATCGGTGCCCCACCCTCAAGTGGATGAGCTGACTAAAATGGTGAAGTCTCTGTCTACAGAGATGGAGAGAATGAAGGTCGAAGGAAGGCAAACATATAAAGGCCCTCAGATCACCGAAATTAAAGGAGGCTTCAGGAGGCCAAATAATTTTACTCCCCCTAATATGCAAAGAGAGAGAGGAAGAGACAGAGAAGACCAGAAAATTCAGGCCCATTTTCAAAACAATTTTGTGGCCGAGGGGGAAGAAGGGGAAACAGATGATCTTGATCTTGAAATCCACTTCTTAGAAGACACTCCTCCTTTTCCTCATCTCACTCAATCAGCATACGAGGAGTCTCTCATGGACAGTCAACTAAATGAATTGAGCAATGGAAACAAGGCTAGCGGCGACCGAGGCATGTACAACCTGAGGTCTGACAAGAGGACAGCAGCACCTAATATTCCTGAGTAGTCCACTAGAACAGAGAATCCTGCTAATGAAGTAGCAGATGGTCACAGAGGTAAGAAGGCTCAACCTCTCTCTCCCATTGTCCACAATCATGCCCCTGAAATAAGAGAGATTCCAAAGATTACATCTTCTTTCAATTTTGAGCATGAGATTCAAAAGATCAGAATCCATGTGCCCCTCACTGAGCTAATTAAACATGGATAATTTAAAAAACGCTTCTCTGAGATTTTACAGTCTGAAGCTTCATGCCTTTCACAGACTCCATAAACCTCTAGAACGAAAAGCTAGCAGTTGTCCTAGGTCCCATGGTAGAAGATAGAGATGATTCATCCCCTCCCTTCTACACATCCCTGAACATACATGATAAAGTGTTGCACAATTGCTTGATGGATTCAGGGGCTTCTCACAACCTCATGCCCAAAACTGTCATGGAAGAGTTAGGACTAGAAGTCACCTGAGCTTATCATGACCTCTATTCTTTTGACTCCATAAAAGTTTAGTGTCTTGGAGTTATTAAAGACCTGGTTGTAACCTTGTTTCAACTGCCCATGAAGAGTGTGGTCATGGATATTGTAGTGGTTGATGTCCCCCCCAAGTTTGGTATGATGTTATCAAGATCTTGGATTAAAATACTGGGGGGAACCTTGCAGATGGACCTCACATATGCTACCATTCCAGTGTTTGGAGGAGAGCATAGAAGACTATACAGAGAAGCCCAACTGGCCTATATAATCAGTGATGAATCCAACCCTACCAATCATCCCATCTTCGCTTTGGACACTGATTTAGGCTCTAGTTTACTATGGCTCACCCATGCGCCCGAGCCTCCTCTCAAACTCAGAAAGAAGCCCATTGTTTCCCCTGAAGTTCCTCCCTCCATCACCCCAATCTGGAAAATGTTTTTCGATGGAGCCTGTTCCCAAGAAGGCGCTGGAGCTGGGGTGGTTTTTGTGTCCCCTTCTCAGGAAACCATATCTCTGTCATACAAATTAGAATTTGAAGTTACCAACAATGTGGCAGAGTATGAAGCTCTTATCCTGGGATTAAGAGCCGCAAGGGAAATGGGAATTCAAGAGGTAGCAGTGTTCGGAGATGCCGAGTTAGTAGTCCAGTAGATCAGAAGCACTTATCAAGCCAAGCATCCTCGACTCAGAAGTTACAGGAATGAGGTATGGGATCTAATTGACAGTTTCTTCTCAGCATTTAACATTTCTTTCATCCCGAGAGAAGAAAACACAGTGGCAGATTCCTTGGCTACACCTGCAAGCCTTTTCAAAGTACCCTTGCCGCCCAAACTGAGGTATGATGTAGAAGTAAAATACAGACCCTCCATACCTGACAATGTTAAGCATTGGAAGGTGTTTGAGGACAATCTTTAGATAAAGAAATTCTTGGAGACTATCGAGGAGTTTTTAGAGTTGCATATCGATCAAGATTCTGTCTCTGAAGAAAGGTTGGATGGGGGTGAGTTGATGAGTAAAATAGAAAAACATGACATTATTCAGTTGCCTAACAATCACATTCCGAGATGATTGGTCCCATTAGAGAGATTGTTCGATGGGAATGATTTGGCAGTAAAGGGGAGAATTTCAGGTGATGATGCTGACACAACTGAGTGCAACATCGGCACGCAAGAGGAGCCTAAGTTTGTCAAGCTATCAAGGAGTTTGACCAAGGAGCAAAGGGATGAATACACCGAGTTGCTGAGAGAGTTTATTGATGTGTTTGCATGGACCTATGAAGACCTCAAGACGTATGACACATCAGTCATTGAGCACAAGATCCCACTGAAAGAAGAGGCTAAGCCATTCAAGTAGAAGATGAGACAGATAAATCCTATGTTGCTACCTATCATGGAGAAAGAGGTGAAGAAGTTGTTGGATGCCCGAATCATTGTCCCCTTGAGATATTCCGACTGGGTGGCCAATTTGGTTTCGGTAAGAAAGAAAAGTGGGGAAATCAGACTCATTGTTGATTTCAGGAACCTGAACAGAAGCTCAAGGAAATACAATTATCCCCTGCCCAACATGGAACACATACTACAGAAGGTCACTGGCGCATCTAAGATATCCATGATCGATGGATTTTCTGGTTACAATCAGATATCAGTCATGCCTGAGGACAGGGAAAAAATAGCATTCACCACTCCTTGGGGCACATTCATGTATGCCAAAATTCCTTTCGGACTGATGAACGTAGGAGCAAATTTTCAGTGAGCCATGGACATAGCCTTCATCGGAGAGAAGGACCAGTTTGTGGTAATATATCTAGATGACATCACGGTTTTCTCCAGGATGGATAAGGAACACTGCTACCACTTGAAGAAGGTTTTCCTGAAGTGTCGAAGGTTTGGCCTATCTTTAAACCCCAAGAAATATTTGTTCACCATGAAGGAAGGGAAGCTATTAGGCCATATAGTGTCAGAAGAGGGATTAAGGATTGACCCTAGCAGGGTAGAAGTGCTTCAGACCCTGTCACTTCCCAGATCTAAGAAGGAAGTTCGGGCCTTTTTGGGAAAGATAAATTTCTTGAGGAGATTTGTCTCTAATTTTGCTGAGTTGGTGAAACACATCACAGCCATGCTCAGGAAGGGAAATGAAGTGAAATGGAATACTGAACACAGGGAATCTTTTGCCCAAATAAAAAGAGCACTAACTGAGGCACCTGTGCTAATCAGCCCTGATTATTCTAAAGATTTCCTGATTTTTTCTTTTGCTTCCCGTGATACAGTAGCAACAGTCTTGTTGCAAAAAAATGATCAAGGGTCAGAGCAACCTATTGCCTTCTACAGAAAGGCATTGCGAGATGCAGAACTCTGGTACGAGATCATGGAGAAGCAGGCCTATGCCCTGGTAAAATCTCTCAAAGATTTCAGAGTCTATGTCCTGCACTCAAAGATCACGGCATATGTTCCTTCAGCCTCTGTGAAGGACATTCTTATATAGCCTGACATAGATGGAAGAAGAGGTAAGTGGATCGCCAAGATCCTAGAGTTTGATCTGGAAATCAAGCCCACCAAATTGATAAAGGGGCAGGGTTTAGCCAGGTTGCTGGCTGAATCCAATTACGGAGCCTTGGGAATTGACTTCATCAACAAGCAAGTTGATTCATCCGACGATCATTTTCAGAATGCCCTATCACTAGTAGCATGCGCCTGGTACAAGGATATATTGTATTTTCTACGAGAATTGAGGCCTCCTGATGGAATGGAAAAGAGAAAGGCGAGGGATTTAAAGCTCAAGGCGGTAAGATATTGCCTCATCGACCAAAATTTGTACTGGAAAGACCCTTTAGGGGTATTTTTAAGGTGCCTGGACCCACAAGGAGCCCAGCAGGTCACATTTGATTTCCATAGTGGCCTTTGTGGGGGGCATCATTCCTGGAATACCACATCCCATAAGATCCTCCAAGCTAGGTATTACTGGCCCACTTTATTCCCTGATGTCTGCAGAGGAATCAGAGCTTGCATCAAATGCCAGAAGTTCTTAGGTAAGCAGCAGCTTAAATCCCTGCCATTAAAGCCTGTAGTTGTTTCAGCACCCTTTCAGCAGTGGGGATTGGACTTCATCGGAGAGATTCATCCTCCCTTAAGTGGCCAACACAGATGGATCCTCACTGCGATAGATTATTTCACCAAGTGGATAGAGGTTGTTCCCACCAGGAGAACTTCCCACAAGGTAATCATTGGGTTCTTGGAGGACCTCATCACAAGGTTCGGCTGCCCAAATAAGATTGTCACTGATAATGAAGCTGATTTCAGGTCTGAGCCACTAGCCAAGTTCTTTGAATAGTTCGGGATCAAATTGATTCACTCCACCCCATATTATCCACAGGGCAATGGTTTAGCAGAGTCCTCCAACAAAAGTCTGATAAGGATCATCAAAAGACTGTTGGAAGATAACAAAAAGGCTTGGAATTCGAAGCTGAAATTTTCCCTATGGGATGATCAGGTGACCACAAAGAGATCTATAGGCACCTCCCCTTTCCAGTTAGTATATGGAGCAGAGGTTGTTTTCCCTTCTCAAATGGCCATTCCTGTAGAAAAATTCTTCCAGGATTATCAAGAAGAGCCCAATAACATGATCAGAAGAATTCATCAAATGGTGGAAGTCCAGCAGGTCAGAGAGAAGGTAATGGAAAGAATTCGGGATCATCAGCAGAGGATCAAGCGGGTTTTCGATAAGAAAACCAAGAAGGAGGAGTTCCAGATAGGAGACCTGGTCCTGAAATGGGACGCTCCTAAGCAAGACAAGGGCAAGCACGGCAAGTTTGAAGCCCTCTGGATTGGGCCTTTCAAAATCTCTAAAGTTTTCTCAAATAACACTTACAGGTTACAAGATTTGGAAGGCGAAGAAGTTTTCAGCAGCCCGGTAAATGGGCATTTTCTCAAATATGTTTTTCCTGAGCCTTCCATGGCTCCTGTGTTTTGTAAATATTGATCTTTTTCATTCTTTGTGTTTATTGTTCTTATTGTTTTGGCTTAGTAAATGACTCCATAGCCCAACAATAAGGCACTGGAACTGCAAATGAGTCCTTAGAGCATCACAGGGACGACTCTATCCCCCATGGAGCCTAATGTTAGCAACATTACTTGTCTTCGACATCGGGATACATAGGTTTGTAGGTTGCTCAAGGAGCACCCAAGAGCAGCGCATAAAGGAAGTCCTTTTGAACTTAAAATCAAGTGAGCGGGCATTTCTTGCTTTAGTAGAAAGAATTCAGCGACAGAGCCGAACAACGATTGATGAGTAATTGCAGAGTAACCGAGTCGCGTCAAAGATAGCGCTTAAAGTTTGAAGGAGGTCAACGGTCGAAATCCTTCGGGAGGCACTCATGAAGTTACGAGGGTCGTTGATCACGATTAGTACAATGCAGCAGTTATTGCGCGAGCTCGGGGTTCATGAGTCTAAAGAGTAGACCATATCCCTTTGGTTGCGCGAAACTCCGAGTTACGAAAGGTGCCCGGAGGAGGTCAACCGCCGATGACCATCGTGTCTCGGGACTTCCCGAGGGGAGAATGCCAAAGTTCGATACTCCAACTCACGAAGCTGCGAGTTGTGAGAGGTTAAAGTTGGGCCCACAGCAGCGTCGGGTGAATTTAGGACTGTCATATTTGAAGGATGCGTGGCACTCAATTGGGTCGTCTCGGCGTTTCATCCGTCGCAACTCCAAAGTGAAAAAGGCAACTCTGTTATGTTCTGATGTACGAGATGTCGGGAGAGTCCCAGATCCGGGCCCACAAAGATATCGGGTAAGTTCTAAGCCGTCGGATCTGGGGGAACGCGTGGCACCAACTCAATCTATTTCGGCGTTTCACTCATCGCGATTCTAAGAAGCATGGATCAGCTCCTTCTTATGCGCGAATGCCGAAAGCATTTTGGGGATAGACACAGGGTCACGGCTCGCGATCATTTGGGGAAGAAAGGAGCTATGCGAGAAGGGGGCCAAAGGCGTCGAGTCCAGTTTCCAAACGGATCGTTCGATCTCCAGGTACCATCTGATATGATCTCGCTCCCGACCTTCGCCTGAAGTAAATGAAGGCGAGAAGGGGTAGGTGAAACCTCTCCTCATACATTAAGCGTAAGGTATGGAAGGTCTGGCAAGCGGTCCGCCCGAGATGGTCCTGTGTACCCAGTTCCTCAAAGAAGCCATGCCGAAGTCTTCGAAGAGACAGAAAAGTCTGCACACGCTAGCTCGGCACTTAATAGCTCAGCTACCCTCCTCCTGCAGGGGCCATGCGCAATTAAGATGGAGACAGACAGAGAAAAATTGTCCGAACTTGACTGAAAAGACACCAAGCCTTGGGTGTTTGGGTACGCCTCTGTTGGGCGAATTTTCCTGAGTATATAGGCTTAGTCTTTGTAATTTTGTAAGGGATCGATGGTTGAGAAGAGCTCCCGGTTGTAAATTTTTAATGAAGCATTGTTACTCTGGTTATGCATGGACTTTTGAGACTTCTTACCTTATGAATGCCAGTTTCTTTTACGTCTTTGTTATACTGTGTTAGAACAGCTTGGAATTGGAGGATCCAGTCGAGTTGTAGCTGTTATAGGATGATGTATGTTGGATCACTGTAATAGTTTCACTGTCTCTAATCAGTTCCTGTGACTTTCCCAACTCTGAGCGTCTTGGAATTGGAGGATCCAGTCAAGTCCACCTTCAGTTTCTTGAGGCCCTGAACCAAGTGGATCTTGCATTCAGAGTCTTTCTCCTACAAACTGCTAAAATCTTGTTGCCCAAAGCTGTTTGTCCACCCTCCCTATCAAATCTTCCACCTGCTCACCTTTTAATCAACTTGCTCGCTGAAGTTAGGATTCCAGACCTACTTTGTTCTTTGCGTACCAGATACAGTCCCTGAGTTAGAGTGATGTCTCCTTGAGTCTTTATCTCCATCTGATCATCCCTTTATAAATAAATCATGACATTAAACTGATGGGTGTCGAGCTCTGCTCCTGTAAGCAATCCAGGAGTGACTTCCGACGCTAACACATCCATAGAAGGATATTTTCTTTATTTAGCACATTGGTTTCCCATATAAATTTCCACCGTCGTTTCCTTTCCACTTCAAAGGTTTCCTCCGCTATCACCTGATAACCCAACTGCGTTGTGTAGGTGCCATTATTCTCATTTGTTGACAAATATAGTGTGTCCTCTTCATCCTCCTGTAGTGTGATAAAATTGGAATTTAAAATATTTATATATCCCTCCCATAATTGTGTTCT
>ML833543.1:13109-28387 GCA_009831015.1 Picea engelmannii
TTATAAAAACTATATAAAATCCTTAGAAATTTGAATATTTTTACAAAAATATCGCCAAACATTTATAGTTGGCATATGAAAGATTAGTGAGATTCTCCAAGGTTTCTACATTTTAAAATAAATTTCCATCCTTAAAATCATCCTTGCTAATAGATCAGTTGACTTCCACAAAATTCTACCAATGTTGTATATGTCTCCAATCAAGGCATCCCTCAATGTGCAAACTCCTATGTTATGTAGAGAATTCACTAATTATTCTGAGAGTTTGAATCCCTCTCCTTAGTTTACCCAAGGATCTTCCCCAATACTAATATTTTTACCATTCCCCACATTCCAGACTAACCAGACGCCTAACAGTGGAAAGGCTTCGACCATTTCCTTCCAATAGATCGTATTGTTGTGTTGATTTCCTAAGCAATATGATCCATTCTACAAATGTGAGGCATGTGATGTACTTTGATGCCATTACGCTGCCCAATAAAAAATTGTTATGGATCAATCTCCATAAAAAATTTGCTGCAAGAGACCTGCAAAACCAATAAAAAAATTCGATGCCCCAACCACCTAGCTCCTTGGGCATGGCTACCTTTGACCATTTCACCAATGGGACTCCACCTTTCTCCTTATTCTTGGACCATAGGAAATGAAACCAAAGTTTTTTTTTATCTTGGTTGTTATACTTTTTGGTATTTTGGCAAGCGATGTTGAGTACACATGGATGTTGCTTGATCTGAAAATCTCAAGTTACCAATCTAACCATTAGTCCTTAATTGATAACAAATATTTTTTAGTTTTTCCAAGATATTTAATTTGAAAGTGCAACTTGCATTTCTATGTGATTAGCTTCACTTAAATAAACTTTTATATTTGTGAAATTAACTTGCATAATCACTCTTCATTAGTGAATTGTGAGATGTAAAAAAGAGATGGAGAGAGAGAGAGAGTAATATCAACAAAATCACACCAAAACTTGATAATGAAGTTCATCAGACATCCTCTCTACGTCTCTGGGTGCACTCCCAATAGTGAGACCGCTCTTTGTTAATCTCAAAATGATGAAATAATATAAAGAAAGGCCTACAATTCAACTTCTAAAATCATCTTTCAGTTCTGCGACTCAAAAATAGAAACATAACCTGCCATTGGATTCTATAGGAAATTCTAAGACTTTTAAGTATAGACTCATCTATACTTGGATCAACAACAAAATATTTGAAGACCTCCTTCAGATAGGTTACTCCAACTCAGAAACCGAGGTTAGATTTGAACTCCTCTCGAAATTATGAAACTTTTGAGTATAAAGTTGATATACTTCTTAACAGGATCTTGGGACCTCCCCTCGACACAAACTCCAAGATTGCATCAACAACCCTATCAGATCTGTACTATGCATCAATTTGCATGCCAAAACTCATCTCCTACATTGATTTGCATGTCAGTTTAAATAGGCACTATTTTCCATATTTGGTGGGTTTTGCCAGATTTTGTGGGATTACTAGATTTGGTGGGATGGGGCCAAAATTTTCGAACCTATGCCTCATTGGCCTTCTCGAAGGTGCCACATGGAACCTCTTGATTATTCCACAAGGAAGCCTCCCATTGGTCACCTTTCCTAACTCACCACCCTACCATGTGGCACTCCAAAAACCCACCACGTGACCTGCCAATTGGGTGTATGGTCTATTGAATGGTTTGTTAATGGGACTACCACGTCATCCATACAAATTCCACATGGCATTCGATTATTGGTCCAACTAGATGCCAAATCGACCATTTATGGGTGACACGTGGCAACCTCTTATGCTTCCATGTCAGCATGTTGACGTCATCATGTGACAAGTCAATTGTACAGATGGCCACGTGGAAGCCCATGGACCTACCACATGGCACCCCCATTTTTCCATTTTCTCGTGTTTCACCAAAACTTCAGACTATGATATCTTCCTCATACAACGTCCGTTTGAGGCAATTCACACGTCGTTGGAAAGATATAGTTGATCCCTACACAATGTTGTCATATGTTTTAGCATTTGCGACTGTTTAATTTTTAGCGATCACATATCCTCCTATATCACTGCTTAATATTGAGTTGAGGAGAATTAATCTCCCACCTCTTGATAACCACCGATGCACCCATAATAATATCCTCGTTTGATTTTTTTTGAACATCCATATCCATTCTCTAAAATGGTAATCATTTTTCTTGAGCACAAAGCCCAAATATTTCAACCCTTAATCTATATTTTTCCCTGTAAATGGCAGCAAAATATCCAGTTGTTCTGTAACGTCCTCTTGTAAACCATTTTGAAGAAAAAATGAATTTTCCATGTTAACTTGCATCCCTATTGATAAAAATAAGAGATAAAGTATGTTCTTCAAATATTTAAATTTTGAAACTGACCCTGCACCAAAAAGAATCACATCATCAATGAAAAGCAAATGGATTAAGATCTTTGAAGTTGTGATTTTCGGACTTTTTAAAAGGCCATTTGTTTGGGCATTTTTTTAGAAGAAGGCTAAGCCCACTGGAAATGACAAGGAAAAGGAATGAAGACAAAGGGAATCCTTGACGAAGCCCTCAGAAGAGAAAAATAATTGGGACAAGGACCCATTTATAAGGACTGCAAAAGAAGGAGATTTGATGGATCTCATAATCTAATTGACTGAATTCATATTCATTCCATTTGTATCAAGGCTAGCCTGACAAAGGTCCAACTCACCTTATAATAAGCTTTAGATAGGTCAAGCTTCATTACAATTGACAATATATTTTTTTAACTTAATGGAATGAAGGGATTCTTGGGTTAAAGAGACAACATTGTGAATTTTCCTCTTAAATAAGAAACCACATTGTTCCTCTGAAATGGTGTCACTAAAAATGGGCTTAAGTCGATTGGCTATGATTTTTTCTATGAGTTTGTAGATCAAATTGTAGCAAGTTATGGGTTTGAAGTCTTCAAAAGTAGTCAGGGCTTGTTTCTTCGAGAGAAGGACCAGGAAAGCTGCATTAAAATACCCCCAAATTTTATCTGTCCTATGTGATTCATGGAAACTTTTAGCACATCCTATTTAACAAAATCATAAAAACCTAAAAAAAAAATCGACAGTAAGGCCATCTATCCCTGGACTCTTGTATTTTTGGAAGGAGGACAAGGTAGAGAGTATTTCCTTTTCTGAAATCTCAGCTTCTAATGACTCCTTCGTATCATCCAAGAAGGATTTAGGGAAGCAATTGATAAATTTTATGATTTCAGAGATGAGGCATCCATCTAGCACCTTGAATAAACTAGAGAAGAAACATTTTCCAACTTTGGCTATGTCTTCAACAAAAGTTACTAGATTCCCTTCCTAATCTTTAATTTCCCACATGGAGTTAAAAATCCTCTGAAAGCTAGCAAATTTATGAAAAAGATTCATGTTATTATCCCTTTCACGAATCCAGACTACCTTGTTCTTTTGTCACCATTTTCATTCCTCTGCCTCTACTAAGTCTTGTTTTTCCTCATCAACTCCCTTAATTCACTCTCTTATTCTCCCATTAAGGAGCCAACTTGACAGTCTATTAGAAGAACACCTAATTATGTTTCCACCTCCTGAACAGACGTTAAGGATTTCATTCTAAAACCTTTGGCCCAAATAGAAGTGAATTTTTTTCTTATTTTGATCAGGTTGACAAAAATTTGATGCATGAAGGATCGGTCTGAATCTTCTTCCAATGTACTCCAAGAATCCAATACTATCTTCTTATAGTCATCTTCCTTAAGTTAGGTGTGGTTGAACTTCAATGGGAAAAATAGTTGAGGACCATATTTTGACACATCCAAGACAATGGGCATATGATTGGATATTCCTCCTACCTCCACCCAATATTTTAAGGACCAGGGATTATCAATCAGACCCTATAAGATAAGGAATCTGTCAAGTCTTTTGGCAACCAGATCCATCCCTTTTCTGGCATTATTCCATGTTTGGGACAACTTAGGGGGAGGAAAATAAAATAACTGATGTTTTTCCATCCAATGAGAAAATAGATTTTTCTTTGGGCCTTGATGGGGGCTTACCCCACAAACTTCCTTTAATGAGAGGGTGAAAATGAGATCCCTCATAATATACTATCAACAAATTTTATAATTCCCATCCTACTGAACACTTCCCAGAAGGGGCACTTATTAGAATACAGACCATAAACATTTATCAATTTTAAAGAGAAATTCAGCATTCTATCCATTACCTCAACCGCAATGCATGAGGGAAATTTTGTCAAATAAATCGCCTTTAAGTGGGGCATCTAAGATGATAATAAACCTCTATAGAGGCCTACAGAATCGGGGGAACAAAGAGACCAATATTTTATCCAACTATTTAAAACCTCCACCACTTTTTCCCCGCTACACGTCATCTCTTGAATCATGATAACATCTGGATTGGAAGATTGAACAAAACATTTGAGGACAATGATTTCCAGGGTTCCCCAAACCCCTCATGCATTGAAGGAAAGCACAATCATTTGGGAACCCTTTCCTGGGATTTGTAACACCCTGTTTCCCCTAGCTTGTAAATATAACTATAAATGGCCAAGAGACTATGGAAAAATTTAAATGTGTGAATATTGATTCAATGGACCTTTGTTTGAAAGGTAAATGAAAGTGAACCTAATTAATTACTAATAAAATTGATAAGTGTTGCATGACTATTGGAGGGGGGGTGTAATTGGAAATACCACGGATGCTACATGAAGAGAGGGTGAAGGGGACTAGGAATGGTTATGTTAACCTTCACCAAACCAGTCCTTACTGGATTTAATTGCTCAGGACCAGAACAGTCCTCTGACCCAGAAATGAATTACAGTCAGGATAGTGGGTGGGAATACCTCCTCAAGAGTTAATGAGGGGATGGGGCATAGAACTCATTCCTAAAGCTTCCAGAACTGACCGCGGACTGGGAATTCGCGCCACATGCAACCTTGCTGAAAGAGGCGAGAAAGGAAGGTGTGGCAGGTGGAGGAAAAACATGCTTGTGAAGAGCGAAGAGACGGGAAGTGAATCTCAGGGGATTCAAGGAAGATTTGAAAACTAAGAATTATGGATATAGGAAATGGAAGAGAAGGTTTGGATACAAGCTGATAAACGAGGTTAGTCCTCCTTGCTTGGTATCGTGTAAACCATTACCAAGATCCTGCGAGAAGAGGAAAGTAACCTTTGTCCCTACTGTGGTTGAGTGAGATGAAAAGGTTGTGTTGCAGAGCATCGTGGTCCAGCTCAGGGGTGGCTAGTGGTAAATCCGTTTGGAGTGACTGAGCCTATGGTTGGGTGGAAACAAGCACCCCTTCCAGTATTCGCTTCACATTGTCTGGTTCTGATAAGTCTTTTCCCTTCTTTAATTGATGAATTAGAGCGATGAATGATTACTTCGTTATAAAAATATATTTAGATGCAATTGTAAACATTTTCTATGTGAAATGGCTATGATATGCGTATGATTCCATATCCTTATGAATTCAAACTTTCCACTGATAGACTGTATGCCCAACTTAACTCTGGAGGCTATCTGAGGCGTGAGACATTAAATGGTCGAGATAGGAGGCATCGTGTCAACCTATAATCACCCATCTGAAGAGGATATCTCTCTCTCATACCCCCTTGTTGGGTGAATTTCCAAACCCAAGTCCATAACCCACCTAGGGTAAAGCTCGGGAAAATGGTCATGTGAAAGTAACGGAAATGAAGATTTTTGCCTGGTCTGGAAGTCACGAAGTGACTTGGATCGTGGATCTATGGATCTTTCAGGATCCACCTCAACCATATTATCTACGAGTTTGGAGTTCATGCATCAGGGGAGTCTCTTGTTAGCGTGGCCTAGTCTTCCAAAACCCAAAGTCACGAAGTGACTTGGACCATGGATCTATGGATCCTTTGGGATCCACCTCAACCATATGATCTACGAGTTTGGATTTCGAGCATCAAGAGAGTCGTGTGTTAGCGTGACCTAGTATTCTGACACCCGAAGTCATGAAATGACTTGGACCATGGATATAGGGATCCCACAGGACTCCCCTCGGTTGTCTGATCCATGAGTTTGGAGTTCGGGAGGTTTGCGAGTGAAAGAGGCCACGAACTCCGAAACACCATAAATTCCACTATCCAGTGAGTTAGATGAGGATTATGCCAGATGTTGGAAGGTTTGTCGACTGGATCTCTCTTCTCGAGCTAGGACCCTAGAGAGGGTATGATTTAGGATGAAATCCTCGTAGATGTCACGCGATTCTCAGCTATTGAACACTGAGGAACTTTGGGAAGTCTTAAGATATAAACCAAGGGTTGTATTAGAGCCTAGTAGGATTCGATAGAAAGCTACGGGTAAGTGGAAGAGGATAAATCATTTCGAAGAGATGATTCGAGACGAGATATTTAAGGAGAAAATGAAATTATGATGCCTCACCCCCTTAAAAGAGTATTTAGGGGTCGGGTGTGTTACAAATTGGTATCAGAGCATGGTTACAACACTTGGCCTGCTTGGGCTCATGGAAAAGTTGCATAGAAACCACATCAAAGGGCGACATCCTACCTTATTCCCTTCCTAAAAAGTCTAGTTAAGCCCTTATTATAGAAAATAATGACAGCTTACTGTTTTGTGTGTATGTATTTAAGAAATATGAATTATGTGTTGGTTATGAACTAATATAATCTTAGCTAACAACAAGTGTTTTTCCTGCACTCAAGTGATCGATCAACCATGGGAAACTACAATCATATAGAATGGTGACATGCCACGAAGTGGGGGATGGCTACCATAATAAATATGAAGAGTCTGACGAGAGGAGGGCGGTAGAGACCCCTTCGGATCTGGCTAAGACTGTGAGGAGTCTCATGGTCGAATTACAGAGCTACAAGGCCAAAAATGAGAGATTGATAAAAGAGAAAGACAAGCAAACGGAAATTAATGTCGTCTTGTTGCAAAGTTTATCTAACATACAAATACAACTGCAGCAGGGACCTGACACCAATCATGTGGAGCGATGATATACAAAGAAGAGTCAAAGTCCACTTGAGATACGGAAACGTGGTCCTTTAAGTGGCCACACTAGGAGGAGTACCTCAAGAAAGGTCTAACCTGGAGACAAGGGACAAGCCTCAGACGAATCCTCTAGAAAGGAAACTAGCAACTTAGAAGGATCTTCTAGTAGTAGAACCAGTTCACATTCTCAAAGAAAATGGAAGAAACGAAAGCATTCCAAAAGTCATAATCTCGAAGAATTCAGGAAGGCCAAACCGCCCTCTTTCGACGGTGAGATTAAGAAAGGAGAGGAGGCAGAGGCCTAGCTTCTTGGAATAAAGAATTATTTCAGAGTCCATGATTTCTATGAAAACTTGAAGGCCCGAGTAGTCACTTTCAACCTGAATGGAAAGGCTTCCATTTGGTGGGAAGACCTTAAGAATGTGAAATGGATTCATGAAGAGGACCTATCTTGGGAACGGTTTGAGAAATACTTTAGGAAGAAGTATTTGTTGGAAAAATATTTCGACGAGAAGACTAAAGAGTTCTATGAACTCAATCTGGGACAACTCACCATAGAGGAATATGTCAGCAGATTCCTTGAGTTGTTGAGGTATGTACCCTACATAAAAGTAGAAAGGGAAAAGGTGAAATGATTCATC
Organism: Picea engelmannii; assembly: GCA_009831015.1. Taxonomy (NCBI): domain Eukaryota; kingdom Viridiplantae; phylum Streptophyta; class Pinopsida; order Pinales; family Pinaceae; genus Picea; species Picea engelmannii. Next base: position 20,765 of record ML833543.1, read on the forward strand.
AGTGGGTTACCTGATACCTACAAGAACATAATTGATTTTGACGAGCCAAAGACCCTAGAAGACACTATCCGGAAGGCGAGATATCGTTATGAACAGTTTGGGCCTTACACAGAACCTCATGAGGGCTGGAAGCAGAAGAATAGTTCAGGGTTTCAAAAAAAGGGGTTTAAATCCCTAAGATTTGAAAACTATAAGAAGGATTCAAGGATGATATTTTCTAATCGAAGCGTACACCAGCGAAATTTCCCCTCCCAGAGTGGGAATAAACCTTTTGGATCAAACCCAGGAATGACTGATAACTTAAAGAAAGAACCCTTGAAATGTTGGGGTTGTAGAGAAGAACATCTACTGAGGGACTGTCCGCACAAACAACAGAACAATGGGAGGATTTACAATGTCTAAGAAGCTACCACCGTCAATGATGTGGCCAGGAGTATGCCATGAATTTATGCAGCCGTAGATAATAAACAAGCTAGCCACCAAGATTTAGTGGTGGAGATGGAAGGTATGATCGCCAACCATCTAGTATCTATTTTAATTGACCCTGGTTCTAATTTGAGTTATGTGGCCCCTCATACCATTGACAAGTGTAAATTATAGCCAGATAAACATGCTAAGACATGGTTGGTACAATTAGCTACTGGCACCAAAATAAAAATAGTGGAGGTCATACCAGCTTGCCAATTCATGGTGGACGGATTGTCCACCCAAGCTACCCTTAACATACTTCCCCTAGGATCGTATAACCTGTTGATTGGTATGGACTAGATAGCTGCATATAAAACTAAGTTGGATTGCTAACATAAAACCTTAGAATGTGTAAATAAAGAAGGGATAAAGATGACCCTCCAAGGGATCAAGAAACCTGTCTCGTTGAGACGAATATCAGCCCTTCAAATGAAAAAGTATCGTAGAAAGGGATGTCCTCTATATGCAATACAAGTGTCGGAATCTGTTGAGAATGACAAACCAAGCCTAGAAGACCACCCCATACTAAGAGACTATAGAGATGTGTTTCCAAAAGAGGTATCAGGTCTACCTCTAAGAAGGGACATTGACTTATCAATAGAACTTGCACCAGGAGAAGTGTCATTATCTAGGATCCCCCTACAGGATAAGTACACTCGAGCTAGTTGAGCTCAAACTACAGCTAAAGGAAATGATGGAAAAAGGATACATTCGGCCCAACATGTCTCCATGGGGAGCACCAATCTTGTTTGTGAAGAAGAAAGATGGTACACTCTAACTGTGCATAGATTATAGACAACTCAATAAGGTAACCATAAATAACAAGTACCCCTTACCCAGAATCGATGACTTGCTCAGTCAATTGGGGGGTGATTCCATTTTCTCAAAGATTGACTTGAGATCTGGATACCATCAAGTCTGAATCAAGGATGAATACATCCACAAAACTGCCTTTAGGATGAGATATGGTCACTATGAAATTGTGGTAGTACCATTTGGATTAACCAATGCCCCTGCCACCTTTATGTGCTTGATGAACAATGTACTCAGCAAATTCCTAGACAAATTTGTATTGGTTTTTATTGATGATATCTTAATATACTCCAAGAATAGAGAGGAACATGAGGAACATATTATACTTGTACTTCAAATACTAAGAGAACATCAACTCTACGCCAAATTTAGCAAGTGTGAATTTTTCCAGAAGCAAATACATTACTTGGGCCATGTCATATCTGAAGAAGGGGTAGCAGTAGACCCTGACAAGATCAGATCCATCATGGAATGTCCTACCCCAAAGGATGTTTCAGATATCAGATCCTTTATGGGTTTAGCAGGATACTATAGGAGGTTTATAAAAGGGTTTTCCAAGATTGGTTGTCCAATCACTGTCCTCTAGAGGAAGGGGGTTAAATTCATTTGGACACCATAATGTGAAGAAAGGTTTCAATCACTAAAACACATTCTAACTCATGCGCCCGTGTTGAATATCGTCGATCCCAATAATGACTTCCTCATGTGCACAAATGCCTGCAAGGAAGGACTCGGAGGATTCCTTATGCAAGAAGGAAGCGTACTTTGCTATGAATCCTGAAAATTGAATGAGCATGAAGTCAACTATGTGACCCATGATCTAGATTTGGCCGCCATAGTGCACGCTTTGAAAATGTGGAGGCATTACCTCTTGTGTAGTAAATTTGTACTTATGACAGACCACAGTGGATTGTGACACCTATTTGACCAACCAAAAATCAATGCTAGACAAGCTAGGTGGATGGCCCTCCTTAGCGATTTTGATTTCAAAATCAAACATATCAAAGGAAAAGAAAATAAGGTGGTCGATGCCCTTAGCATAAGTATGAAAACAATTCATCTGGCAGTGGTGAGCACCTACTAGACAAATGTTAGGGAAGGAGTCAGGAATGCACAAGAAGCAGACGCATTCTTCCAGACCGTGACCTCGTACCCGGAGAAAGAACCCGCAGGGATAAAGTATGAAGGCTACCAGATGCTAGATGGATTTTTGTTGACTTACCGAAATAGGCTATATATTCCAAGTTGTGACAACTTGAAGAGGTTTATAATGGATGAATTGCACAAGAGACCATACACCGGCCATCCGGGCTATCAGAAGATGGTCACGGCCACCAAGAAACAATTCTATTGGCCTGGATTGAAGAAAGAAATAGCTGAGTATTTAGCTAAATTTCTAGAATGTCAGCAGGTTAAATCAGAACACTGACACCCAACAAGATTATTACAACCTCTACCAATCCCGAAATGGAAATGGGAGACCATCTCCATGGATTTCATCACCGGATTACCAACATCGGTAAGGCATAATGACAACATCATGGTAGTGGTGGATAAATTGAGAAATTCTGCTCATTTTATTCCTGTCAAATTGACTTGCAAGGTAATAGATACTTCCAACATATTCATGAAGGAGATATTCAGACTACATGGCATGCCTAAGGAGATCGTTTATGACAGAGACACAAAATTTACTTCAAACTTTTGGAAATCCTTGATGGTTGGTCTGGAGACAAAATTATTATTTAGCACAGCCTATCATCCTCAAATCGATGGACAGACGGAAAGAGTGAACCAAATCTAAGAAGACATGCTAAGGATGCATGTAATGCATCAACCTAAAAAGTGGGAATATTACCTTCCCTTGGTGGAATTTGTGTACCACAACAGCGACCAAGAATCACTAAAGATGAGCCCTTTCAAAGTCCTCTATGGTAGGCCAGGAAACACTCCAGTCAGTTGGAGTAATCTCATGGATAGAATTACAATTGGACTCGACATGTTGAAGGAAATGGAACAACAAGTGGTTAAGATAAAGCAAAATCTGAAAATCGCTCAAAATAGACAGAAAATTTATGCCGACAGAAAGAGAACCCCTAGAGAATTCAAGACAGGAGACCACATCTATCTCAGAGTTAGACCTAGGAAGAGTTCCCTGTGGATGGAAGCTTGTGCCAAGTTGGCACCTCGATATTGTGGACCCTTTGAAATTTTATATAGAGTGGGACTTGTAGCCTATAGGATAGCACTTCCTCCCACAGTAAAAGCACATAATGTTTTCCATGTTTCATTGTTGAAGAAATATGTACATGATTCTAATCATATAATTGACTGGTTTGTGATCTAGGTGGAACCGGAGGGAGAATTCCTACCAAACCCTCAAGGAATATTAGATAGGAAGGAAACCCCACTCAGGAACCGAACCATTGCGCAGGTCAATATGCAGTGGAAACACTTTGGCCCAGATGATTCCACATGGGAAATCGATGATGCCATGAGACAGGCATACCCATTTTTGTTCACTTTTGTACATACATGATATGTTAATAGATAGAACATCGAGGACGATGTTCCTTTAAGGGGGAGGGAATTGTAACACCATGTTTCCCCTAACTTGTAAATATAACTATAAATGGCCAAGAGACTATGGAAAACATTAAATGTGTGAATATTGATTCGATGGACCTTTGTTTGCAAGGTAAACAAATGTGAACCTAATTAATTACTAAGAAAATGGACAAGTGTTGTGTGACTACTGGAGGGGGGGGGTGTGTAATTGGAAAGACCACAAATTCTACATGAAGAGAGGGTGAAGGGGACCAGGAATGGTTGTGTTAACCTTCACCAAACCAGTCCTTACTGGATTTAATTTCTCAGGACTAGAACCGTCCTCTGACCCAGAAATGAATTAGAGTCAGGTTGGTGGGTGGGAAGACATCCTCAAGAGTTAATGAGAGGATGGGGCATAGCACTCATCCGTAAGGCTTCCAGACCTGACCACGGACTAGGAATTTGATCTACACATGACCTTGCTGAAAGGGGCAAGAAAGGAAGGTGTGGCGGGCAGAGGAAAAACATGCCTACAAAGAGCGCAGAGACGAGAAGTGAATCTCGGTGGATTCAAGGAAGATTTGAAAACTAAGAGTTATGGATATAGAAAATGGTAGAGAAGGTTTGGATACAAGCTGATAAATGAGGCTAGTCCTCCTTGCTTGGTATCATGTAAACCATTGCCAAGATCCTGCTAGAAGAGGAGAGTAACCTCTGTCCCTACTGTGGTTGAGCGAGAAGAGGAGAGTAACCTCTATCCCTACTATGTTTGAGCGAGAAGAAAATGTTGTGTTGCAAATCATCGTGGTCCACCTCGGAGGTGGCTAGTGGTAAATCTGTTTGGAATGACTGAGCCTACAGTTGGGTGGAAATAGGCACCCCTTCCAGTAGTCGCTTCACATTGTTTGGTTCTGATAAGTCTTTCCCTGCTTTAATTGTTGAATTAGAATGATGAATGATTACTTGGTTATATAAATATATTTAGATGCATTTGTAAGAAAATTCAGTGTGAAATGGCTATGATATGTGTATGCTTCCATATCCTTATGAATTCACACTTTCCACTGATATATTGTATGCCCAGCTTAACTCCGGAGGCTATCTGGGGCATGAAACGTTAAATGGTCCAGAAAGGAGGCATCGTGTCGACCTGTAACCATCCATATAAAGAGGATACATCTCTCTCAAAACCCCTTCTTGGGTGAATTTCTGGACCCAATTCCATAACCCGCCCAGGGTAAAGCTCGAGAAAATGGTCATGCGAAAGCAGCGAAAGGGAAGATTTTTTCCTGGTCTAGAAGTCGCGAAGTGACCTGGACCGTGGATCTATGGATACCTCGGGATCCACCTCAACCATTCTATATACGAGTTCATAGTTCACGCATCAGGAGAGTCGCTTGTTAGTGTGGCCTAGTCTTCCAAAACCCAAAGTCATGAAGTGACCTGGACCGTGGATCTATGGATCCTTCGGGATCCACCTCAACCATCTGATCTACAAGTTTTGAGTTCATGCATCAAGAGAGTCATGTGTTAGTGCGGCCTAGTCTTCAAAAACTTGAAGTAACGAAGTGACTTGGACCGTGGATATAGGGATCCCACGGGACTCCCCTCGGTCGTTCGATCCATGAGTTCAGAGTTCGGGAGGTTCGCGAGTGAAAGCAGCCACAAACTTCGAAACATCGTAACTTCCACCAGCCAGTGAGTTAGAAGAGGATTGTGCCAGATGTTGAAATTTTTGTTGACTGGATATCTCTTCTCGGGCTAGGACCCTAGAGAGGGTATGATTTGGGTTGAAATCCCCGTAGACGTCGTGTGATTCTCAGCTATTGAATGTCGAGGAACTTTGGGAAGTCGTAAGATATAAACCAAGGGTTGTATTATCACCTGGTAGGAGTCGTTAGAAATCTATGGGTAAGTGGAAGAGGATAAATCATTTTATAGAGATGATTCGAGATGATATAGTTAAGGAGAAAACGAAATTATGACGCCTCACCCCCTTAAAAGAGTATTTAGGGGTCGGGTGTGTTACAGGCTTTCCCCGCTCTAAGGGACCAAACTATTCTTGATTGCTTTATATTTATAAATTATTTAATATCTTGAATTTGCACCAAAGATATTAAAATTTCCTCCCAATGTGTCCCCCAAGACCTTTGTCCAAGGCCAATCCCCAAATAGAATCTTCCTCTGGCCCCTTCTTTACTTTTGAACGTATAAGGTAATTGGATTTTATAGAAGGTTTAGAACTAAGACAAGGAGAGGACGACACCGATTAGGTGAAAGACCTTGATTCATCCCCAAGAAAAGATGGGGGCTCCCTTTGTGAGAAGGATGAAGGGGCAACAACCCATCCATGAATATCCCATTTTTCAGAAAAAGGAATTCAATCCTTGACTTGGGAGGATTTTTTTCGGGGGACACCTTTGTAACACGGACATGTGGATTGCAATCCTATACCACTTGATGAGCTAAATAAACTTCTATAGAATGTGACAAAACCAAACCTTGAGGGTGTGGGTTCTTACCAAGGATTCCAATGTTATGAGCCTTTATGGAAGTGCCACCTAGATATTCGAACCAAGTGTGCTTGGTACCAATTTTCTCCCCGCCTTTTGCTTTGGCCACCTTTTCCTGCTCGACGTCGTCAATGGCTTGCTTTCTTTTCCAAACTTTGGATAAAGGAGGGAAATGAGAAGGTGGATGCCTACATTGAACTTGCACATAGCCTACTTAATGGAACCTGAAACACCTGAAAGGCATGCGCCAGTAATCTATATTTTTCCACCATGAGAAACCTCCCTAGAAAAGCTCGATCTCATCTAATAGTCCATCCCTTAAGTAAACCTCAATTTTCAACCATGCCCACCTTCTATCTATATTTATCTCCCATCCCAGTTCGAAAATGATAAATTTGCCAATGTTATCTCCAATTTCTTTAAGGACCTCTTCATGCCAGAATGTCAAGGGTATATTCGACAATATCACCCAAACCTTCAATAGAGATATGACATCCCTCGTTGGGTCAAAATAAATAAACCACTCTTTTTAGTATGAGACCTGCAGTCCCCAACCCCAAACTTGACTAAAAAGTTCCATTAAGTCCTTGTTCTTCTAAAATATGAAGCAAATCTATCCTTGCTCAAGGGTATGATAAACACAACAATAACCCAAAATCCTCTTCCATTTTTCCTCCAACAACAATTTTTAGGGTTGATGGAGAGACAATTTTTCAATGGAATCGACCAATAGCAGACCTCCCCATTAGATTTGGGATGGCCTCAATACCAATGTCATATCCAACCACCATTTTCCACCTCTCTTTCCTCACCTTCCAACACTTCCCATTCTTCTCTTTCTTCACTTTGGCGCTTTCCTTCTCTGGTGAAGACTTCGTAGAGAAATAAGGCTTCGACACCTCTAACGATGACTGCTCAGCATGCAAAGGGGTCGAATGTGAGTCAAATTGTGAGAATATTGTTCCCAAAATCTCATTTGGAACATGTGAACCAGTTACCAAATCATTCCTCAAAACCCCCCCACTTGACCGACTGATAACCAAACCCACCCTTGGATATGCTACCTTGGGATCTTGCTACACTAGTAGATCCATCGATCCAAGCTCTAACAAGTCAACATCCCATTTTAACTGTTGCAATCTGATAAAATCCTCATCGGATGGTAAAATTTTCTTCATATATGAAACCTTAGCACTGTAGTCAACTACATCACCCACCATTATGGATCTATACACCTCATTTAACTGCCCAAATTTGTACCTGCGCCCAGGTCCACCTA
>ML833543.1:28437-51235 GCA_009831015.1 Picea engelmannii
TATTTTTAGAAACTTTGTGAGACAAACTAAGTTCGCTCACACAAAGAATATCCAATATAAATAGGATAGCACATAGAAATCCATATAGGATAATAATAATATGAATAATGAATATGATATGAGATGATATTACAATGAGAAATGAGGTCCTTATATACCCACAACTATTAATGTTAATGTTAATATTTGTTTTTACTTGCTTTAGTTAGGTCTCCTATGCAAGTTTCCATTAAACATTGACATGCTTGAGGAGAGGTATGATGCATAGGGTTTTGACCATGCCCTTGTTTTTCATTGTGGGGATCATGACTCGCTAAAGGATCAAGGCTTAGCTACGGAGGTGATAGTCGATCATATTCCTTGTGGAAGCACCCTCAAGGAAGCATATGCATCCATGGATTGGATGGACAGGTATATGACAAACATGAGCACTAGTTTAGACGACATTAGCAGAATGATGGATACAAGATGATACCAGATGATTCAATGATAACCAGTAGTATGAAGGGGTATTCATTGGCATGTAGTAGTGTACAGTGGAGTTGTGGGGTGTTTCCGCCAGGGATACCTCTTGATAGAGTCCTCGTGCATACCATTGAGTGGAGGTTGCCCAGGATCGATGAGTGGATGGGTGAGCCTCAGGGAGAATCATATTCTTAGAAGATCGATCTTCGATTTGGATATCACCAAACTATTTTTAGATGTCATTATGGGAATTATGATTTTTTGGCTATGCCATTGGGGTTGACCAACTTGCTTTTCGCCTTTAAGTCTCACATGAACCCCATGTTCACACCACAACTACAGGGGCTTATGTTGGTGTTATTTGATTATCTTCTCATATACAGCGGGACATGGGAGGATCATTTGAGATAGTTAGATGAGACATGGGGAATGATGTGGAGCATATTCAGGTATGGGACTGAGTACTCTCCAAAGATTGATCTTCGATCAATCTATCATTGGGACAGGGATAGGGAGTTTGGCATGACATATTTTATATTGTAGCGATGTGAATAGTGTGTAGGATGTAGAGATACATCATGAGGAGATCCATGACACATTGAATTGGCTCACAGGGATTTCAACTAATTGGAAGTCCCACCTTCTGGTTGAATATTCCAAGGAGTGATTTGCTTGCGAGTTGATGGATGGTCACATTCAGGATGACAGATACAAAGTGGTGGATGACATCATCTACTACAGAGGTAGAATATACTTGGTTCCGGAGTCCACACACATAGAGGAAATCATGAGGGCTATGCATTATATTCCCTTAGCAAGACATCATGGGTACGCTCGGACTTATCAGCAGATCAAAGAGAGGTTCTCATGGAAGGGCCTCAAGGACGATGTCTTGAGACATGTGAAGAAGTGCAAGACTTGTCAGTTGAACGAGTCAGGAGTGTATGATAGGGACTGTATTTATTGCATTGATGGTCAGTGGACTAAGTCGACACAATTCTTCACAAGTCCATCAGAGTATGAGACATCGCAGACAATAGCTTTTTTTTTCAGAGAGATGTTTGGACTCCATGGGTTTCCTGAGTATGTTGACAGTGTTCAGGAAAACACATTTTTCAGTATATTTTGGCAGGGGTTATGCAGATTGGGGGGAGGAGATTTGACTCCTAGTACCTTGTTTCCACCAGTTGGATGCGAGACTTGGCATATTAGGTTTCCAATGGTTATTAGTGTAGCAAAACTGGATTCAGTTGGTATGAGTCGTAATGGACTTCTAGTTTGGATGCGGGTTCTAGGAACTCATATGATTGGTTTGTTTCATTTTTGGGACACCCCAAGAGGAAACAGTGGGGTGCATGCTATATGGTAGGATAGGATTTCTTTATCGATACCCAAGATCGGGTATGATGGTGGACTTGCAGTCTTTGATTCCACCAAGGCACATTTGTAGGATATGATCCATCGTAGTGGGGTCAGGTCTTCTAGACATTGCAACTTGGGGTTCCATCAGAGGAGGTTGCAATCTGAGCATGAGAGCCAGTGAATTATGATCCAGAGTGGTGCAGCGTCGGCATGGTGGGTTCCTTTTGAGGGTAGCTTTAGACTCTAGGACTTCATGGGTTGACAGTTTGGAAATGGGTATAGATGGAAGATATCAAGAGTACATTTTTATAGAGAATTGGATTATATTCCTAAGAGGGCAATTCTATGTGGGATGGAATGATCCTTTACAATATCTGATTCATATATTGATTGGTGTTCTTCAGGAAGTCTCTTGTATTATCACCTTACATATCAATACTATGAGTACAGAGTGTTTCACATCATCTAGGTAGGCCTGATATAGGTTCACATGGAGGGGATTTACGGACAATGTAGGAGGGTTATGGGGGAGTGTATGACTTGTTGGCATAGTAGGTTGGGGCACACTCATTCCATAGGACTGATGCAATCTTTGGCCATTTTTGGATGAGAGTTAGAGAACATTTTAATAGATTTCATCACAAGTTTATCGAGGGTGAAGTGGGAAGATAGTAGGTATGTATCATTTGACTAGTTCACACACTTCCCGATGATTTCTTCGGAGTGTGGGGTAGCACATGTGACAAAGCGATCTAGTGGAGAGATGTTTAGAGTCGACGAGTAGCACTGAGTCATTGTTAGTGATCAGGACAAATTTCCTTTTATCATATTCGAGATCGAGTGTGGAAGTGGATTTCTAAGACATGACTTCACCTAGATGCCTATGTAGGTTACTATTCATGGTAGTAGGTTCATTCCTTACATGTATTTCATCTTGGAAATCCAAGAGAGGAGGAGGTAGACTAGGCATGATAGTCGAAAAATTATGGTCAAAGTGGCACAACATCAGCATGGTGGTTCCTTTGTGAGATTAGCTTGGGACCCTGGGATTTCAATAGTAGATAGTTCAACAGTTTGTTGAGCGCTCAACACACCCTAAAATCCTTATGAAATTTTAACACTTTTTGGGTACCACTTGTTTTCTTTTACTGTCTAAATTGATTTCACTTTAGGGAATGGTTTATTTTTGTTTTGTTTTCATGACTCTTATCAATCAAGTCAAGTTTTTTTTAACTTATGAAACCTCATGTCTAAAATAACTTGACATCCGAACTAAGAATATGCAGCTAACATTGCACCTAACATGCTTATGTTCGGTGTCGGGAAAATTCAAGTAGGTAAAGTGGCCAAACGTTTACACTAATCGTCGATCATTGATGCATCGTCAGCTTTGGTAGAAGACAGAGTTGGTTTGCGTAAGATATTCACCACGAAAATCAGGAAGATAGTCGATCCCCATCGGCGTCATCAAAATATGGGAAGGATAGACATTGACAAAGGCCATAAAGAAATCACTGATAGTCGATGAACGATGCGCTTTATTGAGGTCGGGGAACTATAGAAAGGTTAAAATAATTGTTTTTGTCTACGATAAACATATCGTCGGTCGTTGATCCCTGATACACTTTTGGCATCGGGACTTTTTCAAGAGAGTCGATCTGGGAGCAATTGGGTAGGTTTATCATTGATCGTCGATCCTTGATACTTCCCAGCGTCAGCAAGATAGGAACAGGTCTTAGAACATGTAGCTTAAGGAAAGTCTTGATTCTGATTAACACAAGTAAATGAAGACGTTGGTCTTGAGTGCCATGTGTCTTTATCATGTAAGGGTGTCGTATGGCCTATTTTCGTCTCGATTCATATTAAGGTTCCCTAGGTCCTAGTCACACCTAGTCATATTTGTCATGTCATCTCTGTATGGAAAGATCGATCGGTGTCGGAGATTTTGCAAGAAGATATCAACAAAAAGTGTTTGAAGCAGAATCTCGACCCCTGACTCACCAACTGGAATAGCGAAACGATGGGATGCTTTCAGCATAAGATACGATCGAATTCTGACATTTAATAGACCATTTAATGCTTCGTCCAGAGTCTATTTGGGCCTCTGTGGTGGGTTTGGCTCCTGTTGTTGAGTTAAATGGATTTAGGACACCTCAACAGAATTAGAGCTAGAAGGAGGGCCTGATGAATGAATGGATAACAATATTTCTGATATAATATTTCACATAGCCTACATATTCAAAACATCCCACATGCATGGATAGTCATTCCCAAGACAACCCACACACACTAAGTACACTTGAAACAAGTAACTCACCCCAACAAGAGGAAGAACATTTATTCCCTGAAATACCTTACGCTCTTCCTCACGAGGAGTTGAACCAGTTCAGAAGAATCATAAGAGCTTACGCCTGACAAATTGGATCATTACCCTTAGCTCCGCTACTTCCTTGTAGAAAAAAAGTAAGTAGACCAGTGGTCAACACCCCCTACCAGGTTTTTATTCACACAGTAGAAGACTTGATATATTTTTCCCTCATCGAGATTGAACATCCCCTTAATCTAATCCCCGAAACACCAATCAGTAACTACTCTGAGCCCGACGATTTTGAATTTGACAAGGAAGGGTTTAACTCGGATCGCTCAGCTTCGAAGTCAGACGACAAGGAGGATAACAATGAGCATAATTAAGAAAGGGGAAACCCACCTCAAAATAATCAACCATGTTTGGTCAGAGATGTCCCGGAAATCTCGGGACAGGTACATAACCTCCCTTGACATCCAGAAAAATTACTTCCTAAGTTTCACCCTGAAACCTCTGGATTTCCTTAAGACCACATTAAAAAGTTCATACTAGTTTTTAGACTGATGAATTTCCAACATGAGGATGTAGTATGTAGGATTTTTCCCTATACCTTATAGAATTCAGCCTCCACGTGGTATTTTAACTTTCCCATAGGGTCCATAACTAGTTGGATGAAGTTTCAAAAATAATTTTTAGACCAATTTGCAGAAGAAACCACTACAAGAGATTTAATGGCTGAATTGTTCACTGCAACCATGAGTTCAAAAGAAAAGGTTAAAGACTTCAATCAACGATTTACCACTATCTTAAACAAATTTCAAACTGAAGATAAACCCACCAGGAGTTGCAAATTGAAATATATGTTAATGTTCTCCCTGCTTCTATTTCCATGTTTGTAAAAAGGGCTGCCAACCATACCCTAGCTGAAAATTTTGAGGAAGACAAAACAATTGAATTCCAAATGAAGGGATGTAAAGAGGGCCAAGTGTAACTAGTTAAGAAGAAATCTCAACCTCCACCCAAGAGAGGACTCTTGTTGACTAGACCCCCAAGAAAACAAATAGAGCAAGGCCCCGAAAAGGGAAGTGGAGACATAGAATACCTACAATGGATGATAAAGAAATTTTCAAATGAAATTGTAGACATGAAAATAAGTGCAAGGGAAGGAAACCAAGGCCAACGGCCTTATAAACCCTTTCTTAAAAGAAACCCATTGTTCAAAGAAATTGAACCTCCCCTAGCCAACTTAAACATTGCCATGGGCAATGTAGCATCCGACTCTTTATGTACCTATCATCAAGAAAAACATTCTAAAAGAGATTGTCCACAATGGGTGCATGTTATGAATTTGATGGCCAATCGGTTCCTAGACAAAGTTCCCCTTACTAAACAATCAAGAGGCTCAGCGGTGAATATTTTCGATCAAGAGGAAGTTGACCCACTGGACCTCTAGAAGAAATGGCCATGTTGTTGTGGGATCCTGACTTGCCAATGCCTTCCGATGATATATTTGAGATTCAAGAACCACCCGTTGAGGTTTTGGCTGTGAAAACGTGAAGTAGGGGTCAATCAATCTCAAATGACCTTACCATTTCCCACACTTTGAGAGGAAAACAAACAACCGATCACCCGAAAGAACCTTTTGTCTCCCAAAGAAATCATATAAACATCCATACGTGAGAATCACCCAAGCTAGACTACAACATAGTAGAAGATTTAAAAAGATTGAAGGCAAATGTATCAAACATGGACATGTGTAGAATTCCCCAGCAAAAGGTCTTTCTGTTACAAGCCTTGAAGTCAGTGGAAACCCCTATAACGAGCACTGACCAAGGGGAAAATCCATCTCCCATGGAACTAAAAAATAAACCATATGTGAATGCTTGCTCTGTAGATTAAAAGGGAAATCCTTTTGTCCCATCGTTCCTTCTAACGTTTGAAGTCTTCAACAAAAACCTCCATAATTGTTTAGTTGACTCAGGGGAATCCTCTAATGTTATTCCATTATCTATCTGCAAGAAACTAAACACAATCTCGGTCAAAAGTTATAAACATGTTATACAACTAGACAGAACTCAGGTGAAATTCATTGGAGAACTCAAGGATGTCATGATCAGAATGGCTACACACCTGAAATTTGTCCAAGTGATTGACATCATTGTAGTGGATATATCGAAAGCTTATGGGATGCTACTTGGTCAATATTGGTCCGAGAAGTTGAATGGATACTTGAGCATGGACTGGGCTCACCTCTAATTTCCATTAAAGGTACATGGAAACATGATTAGCATTGATAGGGAAAGGTATCTCAAACATATTGTCACTGATTTAGAAGCCCTCAATGAACCCTCGTCGGCAGATTTCCCCATGCTAGGAAACTACTCCTACGATTTTGATTTCGGTAATTTCCCCCCTCTCTCATCTGATGTACCTCTCACTCAAAACTCTGAAATGAATTTTCAAGTAAATCTACTAGTAGCGGTGAAAGAAACCCTCTTTTGTCAAGAAACTCTATTGGAAACCATAGACAAAATAGGTGGAGAGGAGGAAGTTAGTAGGCATGGAGAAGCTGATGATTTTCGCTCACAAGTTTGGACCCTGTACTTTGATGGGTCTAAATCACAAGAAGGGTCAGGAGAGGGATGTATCCTCATTGACCCAAAGGGGAAGTGAAATTTCATGTCCTAGAGACTAGAAATTGAATGTACTAATAACATTGTCAAGTATGAAGCTTTAGTGCAAGGACTAAATAAATCCATACATTTAAACGTTAAAGAACTAAAGGTTTTCGAGGAGTCTGAAATTATCGTTAGGCAAGTAAAAAATATTATACATTTCAACTCTCCCCACCTGAGAAATTACCAATAGGAAGTGCACAAGCTAATAGACCATTTGGAGGCCTTCAATACAAGAGCAATTCTCAGGACAAAGAATACTCTTGTTGATTCTCTGGCTACTGATGCCTCGAGGCTATCCCCTTTAGAATACTATGAAGCCTCCCGGTTCACTGTGTAAGTGCTCTACAAACCATCAGTGCCCAACAATATTTCTAATTGGAAGGTCTTTGAAGGAGATGAATGGATCATAAACTTCCTAACCAATTAGGAAAAGTTTAAAGACCTGGCTATTGAAGATGAAGTTTTCCAGGAGAAACTAGTCGAAACCAACCCACATGAACAAAGAGGTGAAACAGATCACTCTAGTAACAAACCAAAGTCTCACACGATACCGAAAGGGGTAGCCAATTTGGAGAACCTCTTTGACTTAAGGGAAATATTTAAAGGGTCAACAAACACAAATAAAGGAATCTCATGTCCCATGTACGAAACTATAAATATAAGAACCCTGAAAAACCCTAAGAATATAAGCCTAGGCAAGACAGTGTCTAAAGAAGAAAGGAAAGCCTATCTCAAACTTTTTAGAGAATATCAAGATGTTTTTGCATGGTCCTACCATGATCTAAAAACTTATGACACTCGCATTATACAACACACAATCTCATTAAAATCTGGAGTAAAAACCTTCCAACAGAATCTCTGGAACTACCACCCATCTCTGGAACCCCTCATGTGTCAAGAGCCAAAAAAACTACTGGATGCTAAAATTATCTTTCGAGTTAGACACTCTGCCTGGGTAGCAAATTTGGTTCCTGTCAGGAAAAAGTCTGGGGAAATCCATTTGTGTGTGGATTTCAAAAACCTCAACAGATCATCAAAAAAGGAAAACTACCCAGTCCCATCGATGGAATAGCTCTTGCAGACCATGCCTGGTTTTGAGATTTTCTCCCTGCTAAACAGTTTTTCAGGTTACAACCAAGTTCTAGTTTCAGAAGAAGACCGATTGAAAACTAACTTCTGAACCAGGTGGGGAACCTTTGCTTATAAATGCATTCCCTTTGGGTTAATTAATGTAGGGGAAACCTTCCAGAGGGCCATGGACATAGATTTTTGGGGATTGATCAACAAGTGTGTAGTAGTATATTTGGACGATGTGATTGTGTATTCAAAGAATAGAGAATATCGCATCCAACATCTAACCCAGATTTTTGAAAGGTGTATAAAATACGGTATATATTTAAACCCTAAGAAAACTATCTTTGGTGTCGAGGAAGGGAAATTACTAGTTCATATTATATCTCAAGCAGGAATTTGCATAGACCCAGAATGAATTAAAGCAATAGCTCAGCTTCCCTTACCCCAAAATAAAAAGGCTATGCAATCCTTCTTTGGGAAAATCAACTTTGTGAGGAAGTTCACCCCCGATTTCATTGAAACTATCAAACCCTTAAAAAAATGATCCGCAAAGATGTTGAATTTAAGTGGGATGATGAACGAAAAAGTGCTTTCAGCAACATTAAGACTACAATATCTCAATCTCTAGTGTTGCGAAGTCCCAACTTTAGCAAAGATTTTTTCCTCTATACTTTTTCCTTCGACCAATATTTAGTTGTAGTATTAACTTAGAAGGATGATGACAACAGTGATGCCCCAGTTTCATTTATGAGCACTAATCTGTAAGGGATCAAACTAAATTACCCTGCTATAGACAAACATGCTTATGCGGTATACAAAGCAATAAAATATTTCAGATCTTACATACTAAAAAATCACACCAAAGTCATTGTGCCTCATCCCGCAGTCTGATCCCTATTCACTCAATAGGATATGGGGGAAAAAAGAGGAAATCGGATGGCAGTTGTCCAAAAATTTGATCTAGATGTAAAACCTGCCAAATTGGTTAAGGGACAGGGATTGTGTAAACTGGTTGTTGAAGCCCAAGACCAAGTAAATGAAGACTCTGGGTGGGAGAATGAGTTGGTGTTGTGGTGTAGTGAAGATTTATATGTTCCCCCAGGTCAGGAGTCTTGGTATGGAGAACTAACCTATCTCCTACATCATGGGACGTTCCCAGAAAACCTAAACCCTAAGGAAAGGAAAGATCTCAGAGTAAAATTGACACAATATTGCCTCATAAATTCAATGCTCTTCTGCGTAAATTATGATGGGGTACTTTTGATATTTCTCAAACATGAATATGCAGACAAGGTTATGAAGGAGATCCATGATGGTCCTGACTGATCACAAGGTTCAGTATGCCTTATGTTCTTGTTTTTTATAATGTTGCTTATTTTTCTTCCACCCTGCTAACAGAGTTTTCTATAGATAAAGAAATCATAATTAGATACTCTGCAAACTACTATCCACATGGGAATGGAGTGGCAGAATCAACCAAGAAGAACCTAGTGAGGATATTGAAGAAAACAGTTGCAGACAACCAGAGGAATTGGCATAGTTCACTTCATAATGCCTTATGGGCCGATAGAGTAACACCCAAGGAAGCTATAGGGAACTCCACATACTTTATGGTATATAGACAAGAAGCCATTATCTCGAACGAGTTGTATCTTTCATTTCTTCATCTTGCTCAGGGATCTAGAGGACAACCCTCATCAGTTATTCAACAGAGAATTGATACCCTCCTCATGCTGGAAGAAGAAAGGGAGAAAGAAAAATCAAAGTTCATTGCTCATCAGTAGATAGTTAAAAGGTGGTTTGAAAATCATAAGGCCAGAGAGAAGAATTTTGAAGTAGGAGACTTAGTCCTGAAATGGGATAGAGCAAATGAACCAAAGGGAAAACATTCAAAGTTTCATAATCTATGGCTCGGACCTTTCCAGGTAGTCGAGAAACTTGGGGCAGGCACGTATCAGTTGCAAAATCTGAGGGGGAAACTCGACACCCTCTTAGTGAATGGCTAGGCCCTAAAACAATATTTATGTTAAAAAAAAAGGTGTGTGTGTTTTCATGTTATTCTATTTTGTAGGCGTTAGGTAGGCTGATTTCAGAGTCCTTTATTTCTTTTTTTATTTTGTGTGGTATTTTTGTGCTTTAAAGTTGTGTTCCACAAGGCATTGGTTGACCTTAATCAATATGGTGTAGAAAACTTTGTTCATGACTCATGCTTACATGCAACACAAGAAACGTTGGGAAAACTGTGGTTTTCTTAAAAGGGTTATGTATTTAATATTTTTGAATTAACAACCCTAGCAAATGATGAAGTGTTTGCCTAGTGGTTTGGTAAAACCTTAAGGGAAAGATAGTAAGTTGTAAAGGACCACACGTACCTCAAGACAAAGCTAGAAACAATTTCACCTTAACCATCTCATATTGCAGATAACAGACGTCCTCCTCTCCCACTCGCTCAGGGCATCTCTGCCAAAAATAAATCAATTATATCAAATAAGCATGAAGTAGGAGATGGTATGTAGATAAGTCTATCAGGGCTATGGATGCTCGTTGGCAGCGAAGAAAGGTCTATGACGTTGGGGTGACTCTGTGGGGGCTATGGACGCTCGTTGGCAATGGAACAACACCGCAGTAAGTGAATGCTGATAACTCAAAGGCCTAGTGTTAGTGAATGCTTTACTTGACTCTTTTCAAAAGGGGGCATGGGTCATGGTTAAAGGGAACGAAGGTGGAATAAAGGTTGAAAACCCACGGGAAGGCCCAGATTCATGAACTGGGGGAATTTCAAAAGCAAGGATAGAAGAGACTCTAATAAAAATAAAATAAGTTAATATCTTAACCAACTTCTGCATCAGTTAAGCCCGGGGAAAGAACAGATATTTTTCTTTCGCCCAGTAAGTCACCATTTGTTGAGCGCTCAAATTACCCTAAAGGCCTTATGAAATTTTATCACTTTTTGGGTACCACTTGTTTCCTTTTACTGTCTAAATTGATTTCACTTTGGGGAATCGTTTATTTTTGTTTTGCTTTCATGACTCTTATCAATCAAGTCAGGCTTTTTTGAACTTTTGAAACTTCGTGTCTAAAATAAATTGACATTCGAAATAACAATTTGCAGCTAACATTGCACCTAACGGGGTTATGTTCGGTGTCGGGAAAATTCAAGCAGGAAAAGTGGCCACACAGTTACACTAATCGTTGATCGTTGATGCATCGTCAGCTTCGATATTCACCACGAAAATCCAGGAGATAGTTGATCCCCATCGGCATTGAAAAAATACTGTAAGGATAGACATTGACAAAGGTCGTAAAGAAATCATCAATAGTCGATGAATGATGCACTTTATTAGGGTCGGGGGAATCTAGAAAGGTTAAAACAATTGTTTTTGTCTATGATAAACATATCGTCGATCGTCGATCTCCAATACACTTTCGGCATTGGGACTTTTTGAGAGAGTCGATCTGGGAGCACTTGGGTAGGTTTATCATCGATCATTGATCCTTGATACTTTTCAGTGTCGGAAAGATAGGATAGGGTTTTATAACTTGTAGCTTAAGGAAAGTCTCGATTCTGATTAACACGAGTAAATGGAGATGTTGGTCTCGAGTGCCACGTGCCTTTATCATGTAAGGGTGTCGTACGGCCTAGTTTTGTCTCAAGTCGTATTAAGGTTCCCTCAGTCCTAGTCACACCTCCTAGTCATCTTTGCCACATCATCTCTGTACGGTAAGATCGATCGACATCGGAGCTTTTGCAAGAAGATATCAATGAAAAGTGTTCGAAGCAGAATCTCGACCCCCGACTCACCAACTAGACTAGCGAAATGATGGGATGTTTTTAACATGAGATATGATAGGATTATGACATTTAATAGACCATGTAATGCTTCATCCCTCATTTGTTTCTACCTCATGCACTGATTGAACAACAACAATTTCAAATCGTCGATAGGCCATGTTACGACCCGCGACTGCGTCGTCAACCGACGATCCAATTTAATTTTAAACGTCTTTGAAGATTTTGTGGTAGATTTAATAAAACTACACTCATAACCCGAATTGAATGGTTGATGCGATAAGGTAAGTTCATATCTGTTTAAATATCTAGAATTTTTTTGAATAAATTCATTATGTGCACAAGTTTGAATTCCAGAGCATCCGAATAAGAAAAGCAAGCTTCTTGAGACTGTGTTGATCCTCAAATTATCAAAACCAGGTTAAACAAGTTGCAGAGGTATGTATTCAAGTTTGTCTATTTGGCAGTCCTGATTTATATATGCATCTAATTTCTTACATGGTCTCTAGCTATGTTCTAGCTGTAGGTAAAATGTCGTCGAGAAAGAAACCATCGGACGCTCGTCGAGAGCACCCAAGAAGTAGAAAGGATCGATTACATCAGCGCGGTGCAAAAGGGACGAGATGCCAAAGAGCACAAAATTCGGGTGTTCAAGGACAATAGCATAGATTGGATTAGGAAAGTGACCGAATACTGGGTAAAAATGGCCCAGGAACCTCAGTGGGAGATTTAGGAGAAGTGGACCAATTGCGAAAAGAGCTGGGAAAATATTAATCGAGAGATGAAAGACATTGGCTTCCCAGAATTTGGTCCACCCGAAGACTTTGTCTTCCTACATGACATAGTCAAGCAACATGAAAAACAAGACTTGGCATGGACAGCAGAGATAGAAAAGGTGGCGAGCATGGTGTCAGGTCAAGTACAACAATTCATGGAGCGTCCAATCAAGGCTCGAGCAATTTTGCAACAGTTAAGTGTCAAAATAGTCAAGTACCGAGCACGGGCAGTAGAAGTGAAAGAAATCATTTCATCCCCGATGGACCAACACAGGTTCCTATACACCAACACATGGGAGGGACTCTTCGTCAAATGGTCAGAGTATGATGAGAAGATTCATCCACTTCAGTGAAACTATTTGATTATTCCTAGAAGACAGAGAGATGAAAGTGCCATGTGGAGATATTTTGTTATACTTAGCCTGCACTTTTAATAGTTGTTTTTAGTTAATTATTTATTATAAATAAGAGGATTCACCTTTTAGTAAAGGTCGATGGTTTTTGCAAAGACCCTCATTTTTGGAATTGTAAAGAACTATCTCTGAACTACCTTAATTGAGAAGTCATGTCTAGGATCGGAGACAAACTTTTGTTTTTCATCAAAGGCGTGTGTGATTGGATTTGAGGAGGAATTACTTCTGACTTTATTTCATGAATGGATTTTGTAATGAGTAAGATTTTATGAATCTATTGATAATTTAGTTGTTTCAATATTTTGTGTAGTTCTTGACTCTAATGATGAAAGCAAATCGTTGTGTTAATGTGTGATTAATGTTAGAGATAAGGAAACTATTTTTATTGCCATCATTTTATTGCATGTATGTTTTATTTCAATAATTGTATCTCAGTCAATAATTGAAATACCAGCAAGTTAATGTATTAGTACCAGGATTTTCACAGTGTGACTATCTTTGTCTTCATGCTTGAGCATAAGGTTTATCCCAAGCTCATCCTTTTTCAGTAGTTAAGAACCCCCCTTTTACCAGCTAGTTTAGACAAGAACACATTTTAATCAGACTTATCTAATTAGAGAAAATACAAAAAGAGAACTTTTAAACTAAAGGAGGAACTTTCATAAGGAGATATCTTGTCAATCACAATGTAAATCCCATCGATTATTTGGCCGGATCAAAATATCTGGAGAACCATTCCACTATCAAACGTTGTAGAGTCTAATTGGGCCTCCATGGTGGGTTTGGTTCATGTTGTTGAGTTAAAGGGATTTAGGATACCTCAACATGGTTGATACAGAGGTGAAAGCCATTTTTTGCTTTCATGAGATCGGGTCCCTAGTAGAGAAGTTCTTCGAGTGGTTCATCGAGTTGTTGTAGTATCGAGTTGCTCTACTTATCAACGGTATTCAAGAGACATCTTATGTTAGTACCTTGTTGGGTCACACGTTGAGCGAAGGGTGCTTCACATCTTCCAGGGGTTTGGGATCCTGGTATCGTTTTCAGTTTCAGTTTAGTTTAGTCTATGGAGTGTCAAGTTGTGGCGGAATTGCTTGAGGACAAGAAATCTTTGGGAAGGGAGGACTGTAATGTCCCCATTTTTGGGTTCCCCTGCTCTGCAATTGGGGATAACATCTGAGTCTTATGTCATCCAAAACAGAAGGGTGAGGTTATGTTATCAGTGAGTTCAGAGGATTTGGAGGAGTTATATGAGGCCTAGCCTATTCCATTTACCATCTTCCATCATCGGGATCACTTCCACACAGTTTTTTCTTGGTTTCATGGCATTGTGGAAATTCCCGTAATTTGGGTTATTATTCAGCACAATTTAATTAAATACACTAATGGTGTTATTCCAATCATAGTATCTGAAGGAATACCATGGTGTAATAGCTCGTTGGAATCGGGATGAAAATATCTAAAGGTTGGGATGATGAGAAAGGGACTTTCGACTTTCGGGAATATCTTCAAAGCTAATTAATAACTTTCCAACATTAAAATGGGAAATTAAAAAGGGAAATAAGGGTCATGTGGATTTGGTCAGACGAGGAAAAATCTAGAAGGAGTTCAAAGAAGTATAAAGGAAGGGTAGAATTTCACCTTCCTCGTGTTATGATTTAATCTCTTGTTTGAGTGCTCTTGGAGCCAAGGTTTTTGTTGGGGTTTTCACAAAACCCCTTCATTTCTGGTTTGTTTTCAGTGTTGCAACATCCACCCTAGCTAATCAAAGGAGGATATCCATCCAAGGTCTTCATTGGGGCTTCATTTCTCTTCTTTACTTCAGCTTGGAGGGTTAGTGATTTTCTTGAGAGTATCGTGGGATTCTTAGAAGGTTGAATCCTCTTCTTTATGCAGGTTCATGTGCATTGGGAGATGTTGTGGGGGCTTGAGGCATATCGTGGCACTTGGGAGATTGTTTGTGGTTTCCTAGGAGGGTCATTCCCCTCTTATTGCAGGATTGTCATTCCCTTGAGGATAAGCATGAGATTGAAGGAGGGTTGAGAGCCCTTTGAGTAGGTCACGGGCCGTTTCGACAGGGCCGCAAGCAAGGAGGTGTCATGGAGGTGTAAAGAGGGTTCGAGCCACCCCTTTTCTACATGTTCATGAGGTGTAGGAGGGTGATAAGGGTTATTTGCAGACCCCAAGGTTCAGGAGGTGAGACAAGTGCTCTTGGAGGTTAAGATGATAGGGCTAGAGAGAGCATTGAGGGTTTGGGAAGGTTTTGGAATATGTGGGTAGAAACTATTGAAGAGACAAAGATATTACTTCCAGGTTTTGGTTTGTTACTTATGTGTTTAGTTGATACATTGTAGCTGCATAGCAAACACTAGGGATTGTATTGTTGTTGGAGTTTCCATTCATAATAAAAATTCCCAAATCGTCTCTCATATCTCATGAGTACATTGGATGCTTGCAATATGCTTGATGAAATTTCTATTGTTAGAATACAAACAAATTGTTTGTACAAAAAAATTCAATGAGCATAAAACATGGTATGCAAAATATTTGACAAAAACATACAACCAGAACACATCATAAAACAAAATATCCTAGCCTAGCTCTATTGGGGATATTACATCTTGTTTTGCTAAGTTTTGTATGACCTTAGTGGGACTGGTGAGAGTATCCTTTGCCCTAATGGAGTCATAGCCTCAGCTCGAGGGTGACACACTGCTGAGAGATTATGAGCAGTGTGGTCTATGGTTGGGAGGAACGTCTGAGGTCTGCATGCAGTTGGTGATTTACAACAAAATATAAGTGTTATTTTGTGTGTGTTTACTTGTTGATTATTATGTGTGATATTTTTAATTATGTTTGTTGTAATTGAACATATTTATGCATGGTTGTGCATGTTATTGTTAGGACTGCATAATTTTTGCATATGCGCGACATATTAATGGAGTTAGAACCAGGGGCCTGGGTATGAGCCTTGGGTAAGGTTGGTTTAATGAGTTAATGGTGTCAAAGAACAATTGTGTGTGGTGTGGCCCATATTGGGGTTTGGGGCATTACATTGTGGTATCATAGCCACAGGTTCAACATTGAGCCTACATGGGCTAGAGACAGCATGTAGACACTGGAATTGCAGTTGAATAAGTTCAGAAAATGTCTGCAAAGTGTTTGGTAGTATTTCCTAACCAGCAGTTTGGGAAATTTCATGGAAATGAGTCTAGGGGTTACAAACCCTAAATTTAACCTATGCTTGGGAATTTTTAGGCCTGGAATCGACCGAATTTCGAAATTCATAGAGTAAACATGGAGAAATTGTACAAAATTCCCCAATTTCTAAGTGAATTCAAGGGGAATTCATGCCCAAAAACATCAATCATTCATGCATGGAGGTAATTGGTTGTTTGCGGAAGTTAATTTGACACATACAAGGTTGAAATTGGCCACAACAAGTTTAATTTCATAGTTTCATAACGGCCCTGACAAAAAATTTGAAATTATGCATTTTTATAAAAAAACAAAAAGGGAAATATTGAAATTTTGTGAAAAATGGGTAATTTTTAGTAAATGACATCAACATGATGTGGAGGCCTCACATGGCGGGTGATGTGGTAGTGGTGACGTGGATTTCCATGGTGGTAGGCTAGTGACATGATGGCAGTTCTAGTGGATAGATGGAAGACAACTGTGTCGGGGCGACGGGTCGTGATATTGACAGAAATCATGAGTGGTTTCACATCGTGAGAAAGGTGGTTTCCTGAAATTATTTGGTGATGTGAAACGAATGGGAAGATGTCATGTATCATCTAGTGGTAAGTGGTATCACATCATGTGTTTTCGTTAACCTCCTAACAACTTCACCATGTGAAATGAATCATGATCGTAGATATTCTCCCATCTCTACCATTAGGTCATCTCCATCATGGCATGGTCTGTAGTGCACGATGGCAGGCTCGGGGTTTACGTGGGTGTCACATTAGGTGAGGTGGTTTTGATTGAAACCATAAGTGGTTTTTAATCATGAGAAAAGTGGTTTCGCAATATTCTTTGGCGATGTGAAGCCAATAGAAACGTGTCATGTATCATTGGGCATTAAGCGGTATCGCATCGTGGGGTGTTGATAACCTCCAATCAAGTTCGCGATGTGAGATTGATGTGGGTCGTTGATCTTCCATTAATATTCATCATTGGATCAAGGGGAAAAGAAATTTCACACACTGAGGTAAAGGTGTGAGATGGGACCCACCCATCCCCGTGACCAATGAAGGAACACCACGTGGAGATATGGAAGATAGGGTGGGACCCACGTTCCATTCGAAGTTATAGGTGTGTCAGTTGGGCAATCGGTATGGGTGGGGCCCATAAAATATTCATATTTTATTTATGTTTAAGGTCAACATAAGGGGCAAAGAGGAGAGAGGTAAGGGAAGGAATATGATGAAGGTTGATAGGTCAAGGCCAGGAAGGCGAGGAGGTTTACATCATCAACCATGTCACCAGAAACCAGTCAAATTTCAGACAAAATTATAGTGTTTTGTAGGTCATAATCTTGTAGGGGATTTTTTAGGGCCTAAACATATAGTCTCTGCAACTTAAACAAAAGAGCTCAAGGAGAGTTTTCCAAAGAGATATTATGATCACAAAACGGAGCCTGTATGGGAAAGTTATAGTGGAAATAGTGCAAGGTAAAATTTCAGTACGAGTTTACTTCTAGAGGGCATGACTCCTTGCTTAGAAGTCAATTCAGGGCATAGGAGAAGTCTATGGAAATATATTGAACCATAGAAGATATTCATGGAGTCAAATTTGGAATCTCAGTACCAGAAATTGTCAATGGTGGAACAGAAAATTCCTTTAACATTCAATGTTAAAAAGAGAAAACAATCAAAACTTCAACAGGTTGTAACTAGTAGCCTAGAGCCTGAAGGAAGGAAAAAATTGGACAGGTTTCTCAAAATGTAGGCAAGAAGAAACCTAGTTGGGATTCTTTTAAAATTCCAAAGGAGTTGGTGTCTGGAATTAATTACACCAAACGAAAGGTGCACAAAAGGGAGAATTGGCAATATTCAGAAGACCAAAACTTTATGCTCAAAACTCAGAATTGAGAAAGAAAGTAGTCATCAGAAAGATCTTGGATAGAGGAATCCATATATGCAACTATAAATGTAAATTGAGCAGTAAAATTCACAATCAGTCATAAATAATATTTATGGTGACCTTAAAAGGAAAGAGTGTTCATATGTTTCTAGAATTGTATAATATGGTTTTTAGCTAACAAATGTTGTTGTGTGAACATTTTTCAGAGCTTAAGGTTACAGGTAGAACATAGAAAATGCAAGGGGAGTATGCATAGATGAGGAATAAGGTAGGTGAATATCTTCAAAATGTGCACCTGATTGATTTAGGAAGCGCAAGAACAAGACACTTAGACCCGATAAGGAACATGGAAGATTCCCAATGGAAGTTTAATTTAGAAAAATAACTCTAGGTGACAACTATGCATATCAAACATGGATGTTGAATAAGAAATCCCATCTATAGTTCGTGATAATTCATGTGTAGTTGGTGCACATGGAGTTGAGAAACATGAAAGGTGGAAGGATGGTTTATATAGAAAATGAAAGATATTGGACTTGGTATCAAGGATGAGCAGAGACACTTAAGGGGTCTCAAGTGTTATGTCAAGTTTATTCATAAGATGAATAAAGGCCAGAAATGAAGAATGTTAATATATGATGCAGGTTCAACTAGGTAAATTGAGAATTCAGGAAGCTATTCTTTTGATAAAGAAAGACATAATGTATACATGGAAATAAGATGCATCATATCTAGGGATCAATTATGTAGTTTGGAGTAGTACCTCCATTATTGTTATCAGTAGTGCAATGGAAGCATGGTACAATTATAAGAAGTTCAACGGTGAAATAACGAAGATTAATTCACTCTAAGGAGTATAATAGATACATAAGGAAATGCTTTATGTGCAGAGTTACTTTAAAAGGATGTAATCAGACCTCAAGGAAGGGTGTTTCCATAAATGGGAGAAGGATTCTAGGGCTAATAAAAGTCCTTAAACATCTTGGGATAAGAGAAAAAGGTACCATGAGGTGGATTCCAAGCTAATTGGAGTGTATTACAACACTCAAGGAAGTATGACAACAATAGAAGAGAATTGTCGGTGCATATAGAGAAGGTTAAGTGCACTCCAAGGGTACTAAATTGCATTCCCATGGTGGAATGGGATGAAAACTCAAAGGGATTCAAGCATGGAGGTGATTTTCAAAAGAGAAATCGTTAAGAGTAACATGAGAAAGAAAATGGTTCCATGCTTGATATTTTTTGCAAATGAGATGACACCTGAAAATAACCCATCTCAAGTGGAAAGGAGCCCTTGTGATATCATGAAATGTTGGAAGTACCAATTGGAGTTGAAATAGGTTGTAAAGTAAATTTGACTTCCCCAAGCTTGCCTCTATGAATCCAAAAAGAGAAGAGGTCATTTTTGCAACATTGCAATACGCTGGAATATTAACTAAGTCAAGTTTGGGGCCAATTGGATAAGGAAGAAGAATGGTACATGTACCACGAGTGTTGAAGAGTTAAACAAGATAAAGTTGGGTCAAATGGATCCAGGAAGTAGATGAATGTTGAAGTTTCAAAGTCAATAGGAAAACATGGCTGAAAATGTAAAAATAAAAAATAAAAATTGGTCAAGTGTGACTAGCTAGAAAGTGGATACAGGAATCCGATCACAAGGGATACAGGAATCCAATGAGACTTAAGGACAACCAGGAACAACAAAGAGAGTTGTAAATGATGAAATAGGTTAACTCAATTATTTTGGCAACAATTATGATATGACCTATTGGACAACTATATAGAGAATAGGTGGAATGCATATGCACTCATGGGCATGTCAAGGATGCATTGTCAGCGCATATAGACATGCATTAGTGCTTGTGAAATTTTTTGAGAGTGAAAATAAGATGTTGTAGACTAAGAATAGTCTATTGTTATATATAGAATAATGAATTTATGTAGCTGAAATGTTGCTAATCATGACAATTGTGCCCAGGAAAAATGGAGTTCATTGCACAACTAAAAGTGTTGATGATGATGTTGTTGTTATTAGCCATCCACATGAGGACAATGAGAATGGTTAAATATTGAAAATAAGGCTGATAAAGGAAGCTTTTAATATTCTACATTATACCAACTAATTAGTTAACATCAAATGCATTAAAAGACAACTATGCAGGTATGCGTTTTTTGTACTTATGTTGCAGAAATACTGAAGGGGATTAGGTAAGAATTCTCTCAATGATAATATGAAGTGATATTATTATGTGTTTTGAAATCATTCAGGGGAATGAATTACCATTCAATATGGTAAAAGCTAAAGGCATGTGATATTTATAAAAGTTGCTAAACTTTAGAATGCATCCATATGACATAATAGCATGTCAGTGATGTGTTGGTTATAAGCTAATAACCATAGCAATACAAGAGTTATAAACCTGTTATAGAAACAAATGATAGTAAAGCTAGCCACGTGTGAGGCCATGACATGGTTGGATATGGAAAGGATTTGGTGCCACACAAGTATCCTATGGTCTTCCTACTTTTAATTGATGTTTGGACTACAACCTTTTCACCAACACTGAAGAGCACCAAAGAATTATATTCTTGGTGTAGTGTTTGGGTTGAAAAGGAAGGCATTCAAATGGTCAAACAAATAATAGGAAGTGTATGGATGATGTGTCAAGGAATTGGCGAGACCTTCCAATTTACCATGGTGGGATGCATGACTTAGAAAAAGGCCATTATGGAATCAATGCAAGAATACATTGAATAGGTATGCATGAAAAAATCAAGAAAGTGTGAAAGTGGTAGATTTACACTCATGCATGCTAATATAGAGCGTTGTATGTTTGAAGATAATATTGGATGCATTTTGGTGAATGCATGCATATATTATATTGCATAGAAATGATTATGTTAACAACTGAAATGATGTAATTATTACCAACTCATGAAGTTGAGAACATTTCAAGAGTTGTTAGACACTACAACAAAAGGTTTGCAAGTTAAATTAGTCACATGAGGATCGACTACAAAAAAGATCTGTCAGGAAAACAAAGTAATGAAAATAATTATGGCTAAAAGAAAGAAAATATTAGTTGATAGTGGATGTGTAAGGAAATGATAGTTCATTCCATTTAATAGATGGATTGATAGAAGTGATTGAATTGTTAACTGTAAACAATACTGAGATCACTCTGTGAATTTTTTAATTATTGTAATGAAAATATAGTGTACATGACATACTGAAAATTATGTTTGGTTGAATGAAAGGTTGAGATTATTGCAGGTAAAAATGGTCTCAAGTATGTCAATGTTGAAAAGCCATAAGAAATACCGATGCTTGTTATTGGAAAGACCCAAGCAATTATGAGATGGGATCTCATACTTGGGATGAGATGATGGCTATTGAAGCTGGAGAGCTCAGGAAGAAAGGATATTGTTTGGACACTAGATTCCTATGATGGTCACATAGTATAGATCATTAGTGAAAGTCTAGTGATGAGTTGGTGCTCTCCTTACAAGTGAAATCCTGGGCAATATGGGTTGTCGAAGCACTGTGTAGCAAAGAAGGGATACTTGAGCCTCAATGTGTGAGTGAAAAAGGAGGGGGGAAATCAAGAATGTGTATGGCATGGTGGACAAAATCATGAGGGTGTGACAAAAAGAACAATCAGCTGAATTTTTACCGGAGGCAACTCTATGGAATAAAGAGAAAGAATTACAGATGAAGAATGAAGACATGAATCAGGTGCTTGGAAAGAAAAACACCAAAAGGGAACAAGCTTCAATGACAAGGACATGGAGTGAGCGAGGTCCAGTGGACCTATTATAGTTCTAAATATGCCACATGAGGATGCCATGCAAGAAAAATACTTGCATATTTTTGGAGCTTTTTGAAGAATTTTAATTGTACATGTGTATACAATGCACTAAGGAATTATTTTAATTGTACATGTGTATACTTGCATATAATTATGAATGCAATACCCCTAGGTTGAACCCGAATTATAAATGTACATATGATATACAGGCTGGTGAGCTAGGATGTTTTAGGCCATGTTATCCCCCATTTCTATGGATAACTAAGGAGATGATGTCTCAAGGCCCTCAGGTTGCAGACATGGAGTACCGAGAGGTAGCCCAGCACATAGAGCCCTTCATTCACCACACATCATCGTCTGATCGATGGCAGCAACATCCACCACACCTAGCTTGGATCACAAAGGATGATAGGTCTTTCTCCATGAGGTAACAAGTTTGGTATTGTGGTATGTGTCATTCTAATAATTCAAGCATTTGAACATGTTGCAAAGAATCCTTTCTTGATTTTGAAAACATTTGCTTGGAAATTATGTTTTTTTCCCAATTTCACTTTGGTGGATGTCATGGTTCCTTAGTAAGTGGCCACCCTTAGGGAAAGGGTTGCTATCGGGGGTCTCCTTGAAGGTTCATCATACCACTCTCGCTCATACTTGCCACCTTCCATCACTTCTTCCTTTATGTCTCCCAACCTTTTAGGTTTTCGGGCTTATTGACCCAAGAAGGGCATGTACCTCATTTCATGGGAAGAAGGGGCCACTAGGCTCGGAGGTTCCCTAGCAATAACATCATGTAATAAAGGCTTGCCCTAGGATCCCAAGAGTAATGAAATGCTTCTCAAAAAATAAAAGTAAGGGACCCATAAAATAAATAATTAATCAATTGCTTAAACTTTCCATGGTAAAGCATTTATGGGCTATGCATTTCCTTTTTAGTGCACCTTATTGACTTCAACTTGGAAAGGCATGCAAACCAAGGTAGAGTGTATGTGGGATATGCATTTCCTTTTTAGTTCCCCTTATTGTATTCAACTTGGTGACATG
>WSFP011274633.1:0-51234 GCA_009831015.1 Picea engelmannii
TGGTTTGCATAGGAGTGGTAACTGGTTTGCAATCTTCCATTCCGAACCTCTTTAACATTTCTATGATATAATTAGTTTGAGAAATAAAAATTCCTTGGTTTCTTTGACATATCTAAACACCCAAAAAGAATGATAGTTTTCCAAGTAATGAAATTTCAAATTCATTTTGCATATCCTTTGTAAATTTCTGGCTTAACCTGTCATTAATACTTCCAAAACAATATCATCAACATAAATTTCAATTAATAAAATATTACCTTGAGTTACCTTGATGTAGAGGTTGTTGTTTGCGCTTCTTTTCCTTAGTTCGTAGGGAGTTTTGTCATTATTGTTTCTGAGCATTACTCTGTTTTGAATGTGAATTGATGTATACACTGCATGTGTCCAAAAAATATCTGTCAATTTGGAATCCATTATCATTATTTGAGCCATTTCCTATGTAATTATCATCCATTATGATAATGTTCCTTTGTCTTTGAACCACTCTCTGAACCAATCTATGAATCTATGCTCTCGTCCACTGTCATATATCTGTCCAAACTTGCTGAGTGTTCTTACAAATCCATTTCTGTCCATACTTTCCAAGACTCTACTTGCGCAACTGTCCATAATGCTAACCCATTTATCACTATACTATCATGAAGTCTTGATTAATCTATCAAACTGTACCTCTGCTAACTGATTGCTCTGAATCTTTCTTCTTAAACTCTGCAAGCTACTCGAAGGATGGTTCTTTGGTCTGTCACAGTTATCGCATAGAGTCCCCCTGTCTAATATTCATATTACTTGGGAGTCTCTAAGCCAGATGGCTCAGAACAATTCCTGCTCTGATGTGTATTCGTCATCATCTTCATTGGTAGTGTTAGCACAAGATTGGTTTATGCCTAAGCTTTGCATAAGTCCTTCATTATTCATTTTGGCAAATGAATATAATTGTTATGGGAGATTTTATTTATTTTGGGGAAAAGTTGGGGAAGTTGTATTAGCCTAAGTCCCTGGTAAAGAAACTATTCCTGAAAAAGAAGCTGTATAACCTAAGGATGAGAGATGGAGACTCGGTGGCAGAGCATTTGAACGCCTTCAATACTGTGGTAAGTCAGTTAGTATCTGTTGAGATTAAAATTTCAGATGAAGATAAATGTATCAGTTTGTTGTGTTCTTTACTAGACTAGTGGGATAGTCTGGTTGTGGCCATAGGTAGTAATACAACTTCCTTGAAGTTTGAAGAAGTGGTCTCATCCTTGTTGTTGGAGGAGATGAGACAAAAGAATATGGAAGGTGTTAGCGTCAGAAGTCACTCCTGGATTGCTTGCAGGAGCAGAGCTTGACACCCATCAGTTTAATGTCATGATTTTTTTATAAAGGGATGACCAAATGGAGATAAAGACTCGAGGAGATATCACTCTAACTCAGGGACTGAGTCTAGCATGTATGGGACGAAGGAGGTCTTGATCTAACTTCAGCCAGTGGGTTGATTAAAAGATGAGCAGGTGGAAGACTTAGTAAGAAAGGTGAGCAAACAACTTTAGGCAACATGCTTCCAGCGGTTTGCAGAGGAAAGACTCTGAATGCAAGATCCTCTTCGTTCAGAGTCTCAAGAAACTGAATGGGGACTTGACTGGACACTCCAATTCCAAGTCGTTTAGCACTGGGGAAATCACAAGAACTGATTAGAAACAACGTAACTGTTACAGTGATCCAACCTACATCATCCTATAACAACTACAACTCAACTGGATCCTCCAATTCCGAGTTGTTCTAACACAGTATAACAAAGGCGTAAAAGAAGCCAGCATTCACAAGGTAAGAAGTCTCAAAAGTCCATACATAACCAAAGTATCAGTGCTTCATTAAAACTTTACAACCGGGAGCTTTGCTCAACCATCGATGCTTACAAAAATGGCGAAAACGCCTACATATACTCAAAACAAAACACAACAGCGAAAACGAGATACTGCATTAATAACATTGCGTCTGCATGTCTTTTGACAGTCTGCGCATGCAGACTGGACGATCGTGCGCCTATGACAGGCGCCATCTTAACTGCGCATGGCTCCAGCAAGGGGAGTAGCTGAGCCATTAAGTGTCGAGCTAGCGTGCGCAGACTTCTCTGTCGAGTTGAGGTCTTCGACATGGCGTCTTTGAGAAAATCGATACACAGGGCTTCCTCGGGCAGACGGTTTGCTAGACCCTCCATCCCCTGCAATTAATGAGTGAGGCAAGGTTTCAACCACCCTCTCTCTTCTTCATTCACTCCGAGCAGGTACTAGGATTGAGTTCAAGTTGAACTAGCACCTGGAGAACACAGTGATCCCTTCTGCAACTAAACCCAGCGCTTCGACCCTTTGCGCAGTTCTTTCTATCACCCCCAAGTGACCACGCGCCGTGACCCTGTGCCTATCTTCGAAGGTGATTTTGGCATTTTGTGTTTCGTGGATGGGAGGAGGCTGCTCCTCATGCTTCAAAGTTACGACAGATGAAATGATGACATAGCTTGATCATGCACTACGCGTCCCCTTGGACGGACGACTGAGATCTTCTTGGCAATACTGTGGGCCCAGACCCTTGACGCCTTCGACACTTCGTGTCTCGCGGCTGGGAGGAGCTAGTCTTTATGTTTCAAAGTCGCGATGGGAGAAAAGGCGAGGGGTCTAATCGCGCACCACGTGTCCCTCTGGATGGATGACTGAGATCTTCTCGGCAATACTGCATAACTCTTTTTACTGTCGGTGCCCTCCACACGTAACCGTTGGCTAAGGCTTAAGTGCTGGCGCCTCTCGCAACTCGCGACCTCGCGAGTTGGAGTGTCGAACCTTGGCACTCTCCCTCCGCGAAATCCCGAGAGGCGATGGCTCTTTTTCTTTCCACAATTCTCGCGACTCGCAATATCGTGCAACCAAAGGATATGGTCCACCCTTCGAACTCACGAACCCCGAGTTCAATAAATGAACCCACGCATCAACTGATCGCGATCAACGAACCTCGTTACTTCGCGAGTTCTCCACGGAGACTTCTGACCGTTCACCTCTTTGAAAACTTCTGCGCTATACTTGGCATGACTCGGCTGAGTGCAATTACCCACCGACCTTTGATCTGCTTCGCAAAATAGACCTTGGATGCTGCCGACGACACTTTGCCCGCTCGCTTGACCTGCTACTTGGAAAAACAGGGATTCTCCCGTGCTGCGCTTGAGCATTTCATGCAACTTGCAGACCCGAATGCTCTCGAGCCCATGACAAGAATTATCTCTAACATTAGGCTCCATGGGGGATAGAGTCATCCCTGTGATGCTGTAAGAACTCATTTCGCAGCTTCAGTGCCTTACTGTTGGGCTATGGAGTCAGGCTCAAAATATCCCACTGTTGAAAATACAAGCCGAAAAATGAAAGCAACAAAATAAAGCTAC
Source organism: Picea engelmannii (assembly GCA_009831015.1). Classification (NCBI taxonomy): domain Eukaryota; kingdom Viridiplantae; phylum Streptophyta; class Pinopsida; order Pinales; family Pinaceae; genus Picea; species Picea engelmannii. The sequence goes on from WSFP011274633.1 coordinate 3,407, forward strand.
GTGCTCAAAGGAGCTTATTTATATACAGTCCTAATGATAATAAAATATTTTACATGGGTTAGGTGAAAGAAAACTTCCACCATAGCCATCTAAGCAGCTTCCTAGATAGAAGCTCCTTCCTTCTGTCAATGATCATCAACAGATGGTGTAGCTGTGACAACAGAACTGCTACACTCTTCAACTTCTCCTCACAGGGTGAAGTTGATATGAAATAGGGCGGCTCCAAGGCATAAAGGACATGCCACTCCATGTATTCACCGACAAGGTCATAGAATCAGTGGCGAATTCCAAGGAATTGGCGAAATACAACCTCTTCTACTACACAGTTGTTCACACGCGGCCGAATGTCTCTAATAACCACAGGCAGGTGAATAACTGAAGTGGGCTCGCTGATCTCGGGTGGTGGCTGCTTACCGACTGGTTCTGAACAAAGGGCAGACTACTCCTCTGGTTCTTTTTCCTCTTCCAGATAATCATCAAAGTCGGGAGGGAACAAATCTTCTCCAAATTGCAGAAGTGGAACTATCCCCCGCTCCTCCGTTTCGACCTCGAATGTAAACAAATCATGGGAGATCTCGTGAAGGAAAAGGGAACAATCCTCTTCCACAACTACCACTTCATCATTTTGATCTGATACAACAAGCTCATCGGGGGCAGATGTTAATGCGCTTACGAAATCTTCAATAATCTCCTTGAAAGAGCCATCTAGAACATCTGCCTTGGAGACTGGAAAATCCTCCCCATTGTCCTCAGATTCCAACCTTCCATGTTGGGTAGTGAGAGATTTTGCCTGCTCTATCAGTTCACTCAGAGCATCTTCTTCCCCTAGTCTTCTATCCTTACAGCCCTCATCAGACATGATCACATCTGGGAGGATTTCTTCTTCTTGGCTCTCCCATGGGTCAGATTCATAATGACCATAAACAAGACCCGTGGGAAAGCTTTTTCCATAATCACCCTCAGTAGAGATGCTAAGGGCCTCTACTTCAAAGGATGGGAAATCCTTAGCACATTGTTCAACTTCCCACCTGTCAAATCTGGCAGTGATAGATTTTATCAGTTCCATAACTCCGCCCGAAGCGTCTTCTTCCTCCCTGGGATCTTTATAATCATTCATTGGAGAGATACCAAACTCATCTTCTTCAAAGGATGGAAAATCCTCTGCACATCGCTTAGCTTCCCACCTATCTAGTTGGGCAGAGAGAGATTTTATCAATTCCATAACTTCACCCGAAGCAGATGAATGGGGAGGAGAAATGACTGATTCTTGATCCAGGTCATCAGGATCATCCTCGTAGCCTTCATAAAAGACGACTGTATCTTGTATACATTTGTTGTAGTATCCCTCACAACAATTATGAAAAATCAACTCAGAGGGATCCAACTTCTGACAGTAAGCGGTGAAAGCTGCATGGAATTCTACGAGTGAAGAAATGCTAGCAGGGGGTAAAGAATGATACCATTTACGTGCATCCCCTGCTAATGAGAACATGAACATCTTTAGTAATACATCCTCATGATGTATCTTCCACTGACGCATGAGTTCATGAAACTCCCAGAGATGCTGAGCAGGGTTGGCCTCTTCACGCTCTCTAAATCTAGGCAAATAATCGCTCCATTCATCCGGAGAAGGGACATCATTAGGAAAACCAGGAATAGCAGAAAAAATAAAAGGAGCAAACCTTCGAGCCAGGATTTCCTCCATATCGAACCAGTGGAGTCGCCAATTGATCCTCGAATCATGGAGTCGCCAGGTGAAAGATGCGCAACTTCAAATATGCCTGGTCCTTGTTCACCATCAAAGGCCAGATCTTAACGTTGTCGTTACTCTAGGAAGCTCCTCAGGCTGAGAAAGCAGCTGCTGAAACCTTCTCGAGAAAGCTCCTTAGGGTCAGCTTTCAGGTGTGCTAACAGTAGTCACAGCTGAAACAATGATGTGGAAACAATGGAGTCGCCAGGTGCACAGTAGCAATCTTTAAGGACTCTGATGTCTGATGCACCTTCAGAATCAGAGGCTCAATGTCGTTCTGCCCAGGGAAAATCTTCAACTTCGTCCCCGACAACGGCGCCAGAAATGTTAGCGTCGGAAGTCACTCCTGGATTGCTTGCAGGAGCAGAGCCCAACACCCATCAGTTTAATGTCATGATTTGTTTATAAAGGGATGATCGAATGGAGATAAAGACTCGAGGAGATATCACTCTAACTCAGGGACTGAGTCTAGCATGTATGGGACGAAGGAGGTCTTGATATAACTTCAGTCAGTGGGTTGATTAAAAGATGAATAGGTGGAAGACTTAGTAAGAAAGGTGAGCAAACAACTTTAGGCAACATGATTCCAACGGTTTGCAGAGGAAAGACTATGAATGCAAGATCCTCTTGGTTCAGTGTCTCAAGAAACTGAAAGGGGACTTGACTGGACCCTCCAATTCCAAGTCGTTCAGCGCTGGGGAAATCACAAGAACTGATTAGAAACACGTAACTGTTACAGTGATCCAACCTACATCATCCTATAACAACGACAACTCGACTGGATCCTCCAATTCCGAGCTGTTCTAACACAGTATAACAAAGGCGTAAAAAAATCCAGCATTCATAAGGCAAGAAGTCTCAAAATTCCATACATAACCAGAGTATCAGTGCTTCATTAAAAATTTACAACCGGGAGCTCTGCTCAACCATCGATGCTTACAAAAATGGTGAAAACGCCTACATATACTCAAAACAAAACACAGCAGCGAAAACGAGATACTGCATTAATAACATTGCGTCTGCATGTCTTCTGACAGTCTGCGCATGCAGACTGGATGATCGTGCGCCTATGACAGACGCCATCTTAACTGCGCGTGGCTCCAGCAAGGGGAGTAGCTGAGCCATTAAGTGCCGAGCTAGCGTGCACAGACTTCTTTGTCGAGTTGAGGTCTTCGGCATGGCGTCTTTGAGAAAATCAATACACAGGGCTTCCTCGGGCAGACGGTTTTCCAGACCCTCCATCCCCTGCAATTAATGAGTGAGGCGAGGTTTCAACCACCCTCTCTCTTCTTCATTCGCTCCAAGCAGGTACTAGGATTGAGATCAAGTTGAACTGGCACCTGGAGAACACAGTGATCCTTTCTGCAGCTAAACCCGACGCTTCGGCCCTTTGCGTAGTTCTTTCTATCACCCCCAAGTGACCACGGGCCGTGACCCTGTGCCTATCTTCGAAGGTGCTTTCAACATTTCGTGTTTCGTGGATGGGAGGAGGCTGCTCCTCATGCTTGAAAGTTACGACAGACGAAATGACGACATAGCTTGATCATGCACTACGCGTCCCCTTGGAAAGACGACTGAGATCTTCTTGGCAATACTGTGGGCCCGAGCCCTGGATGCCTCCGGCACTTCGTGTCTCGAGGCTGGGAGGAGCTAGTCTTTATGTTTCAAAGTCACGATGCGTGAAAAGGTGAGGGGTCTAATCGTGCACCACGTGTCCCTCTGGTTGGACGACTGAGATCTTCTTGGCAATACTGTATAGCTCTTTTTACTGTCGGTGCCCTCCACACGTAACCGTCGGCTAAGGCTTAAGTGCTGGCGCCTCTCACAACTCGCGACCTCACGAGTTGGAGTGTCGAACCTTGGCACTCTCCCTCCGCGAAATCCCGAGAGGTTATGGCTCTTTTTCTTTCCACAATTCTCGCGACTCACGATCACGCGCAACCAAAGGATATGGTCCACCCTCCGAACTCACGAACCCCGAGTTCAAGAAATGAACGCACACATCAATTAATCGCGATCAACGACCCTCGTTACTTCGCGAGTTCTCCACGGAGACTTCTGACCGTTCACCTCTTTGAAAACTTCTGCGCTATACTTGGCGTGACTCGGCTGAGTGAAATTACCCACTGACCTTTGATCTTCTTCGCAAAATAGACCTTGGATGCTACCAATGACACTTTGCCCGCTCGCTTGACCTGCTACTTGGAAAAACAGGGATTCTCCCGTGCTGCGCTTGAGCATTTCATGCAACTTGTAGACCCGAATGCTCTCGAGCCCATGACAAGAATTATCGCTAACAAAAGGACATAGCATAGATGCATTATTTGCAAGAGGACGTTCCCAAGAAAGAAATAGATCTTATTTCTCAAGTGGGAGATCTAAATCTAAAGGTAGATCTAAATCTCCCAGAAATTTTGTAAGGGTATGTTGGAGATGTGGAAAAGAAGGGCACTATAAGAAACAATGCAGATCCAAAGTTGAGAAAAATAAGGGATATGAAGAATCTTCTTCTACAGAAGAAAAGACCTCCAAGGAAGAAGGAGGGGATGTGTACTTGGCCTCTTCAAGCACACATGCAGATCATAAGGCATGGTTGATTGACTCTGGTGCATCCTTTCATATTACTCCCCACAGGGAGTGGTTCTGCGAATATGAAAGGTATAATGGAGGTAGTGTTTTCTTAGGTAATGATTCGAAAACCAGAATCATAGGAAGAGGAAGGGTCAAGTTGAGGCTCATAGATGGAAGGATTAGAACACTGGCCAGTGTTCTGCACATCCCAGGTATGGCTAGAAATTTGATTTTTGTAAGAAAAATGGAAGATGCAGGGGTAAAAACAATATTTGAAAAGGGAACTTGCAGGATGGTTCAAGGAGCAATGGTGTTGATGAAGGGAGTTCGGTTTGTAACTCTATATAAGATGCTAGGAAGCACTATTAATGATCAGTGTAATAGCTCCATTGTTCTTGATATTGGAGTTGAAGAAGAAAGAACTCCTACAGTCTCTGGAGAAAAGGTTATGTTGTGGCATCAAAGACTGGGGCATATTAGAGAGAAGGTTCTTCGACTACTACACAGTAAAGGTTTGGTTGAAGGTATGTCTAACTGCTCTCTGGATTTTGATTTATGTGAACATTGTCTATATGGGAAGCAAAATCGAGTAAGTTTCCCTCTGGTGCAATGAGGGCAGATGGAATTTTACAGCTACTTCACAGTGATGTTTTTGGACCTGTGTCAGTCCCATCATTGGGAAAATTTGTGTACTATGTCTCATTTATTGATGACTTCTCGAGGAAAACTTGGATATATTTCCTCAGGAAAAAATCTGAAGTCTTTGACAGGTTTAAAGAGTTTAAGGCTCTTGTTGAGAATCAAACAGAGAAAATAATTAAGGTGTTGAGGACAGATAATGGCGAAGATTTCTGCGGGAATGAATTTGAAGAATTCTGTAAGAAGTGCGATATAGGAAGGCATAGGACTACTCCATATACACCTCAACATAATGTAGTTGTAGAAAGGATGAACATGACGTTGATGGAAAAATCAAGGTGCATGCTTAGTGGTGTCGGGTTAGGGAAAGAATTATGGGCAGAGGTAGTGGGTACTGCATGTTATCTGGTCAACATATCACCCTCATCAACATTGGATGACAAGACTCCACAAGAGGTATGGACTGGTAAGGAACCTTCTCTCACACATCTTAAGGTATTTGGATGCGATGCATATGTTCATGTTCCAAAGGAAAACATGAGTAAGTTGGATAAGAAGGCTAAAAAATGTATCTTTATTGGATATAAATATGGTCTCAAAGGTTATAAGCTTTGGAACCCAGAAACTAAGAAGGTAGTGTATAGCCGAGATGTGGTTCTTATAAAAATGAAGGATGTTGTTAAATAAGAATTCCTACCAAGTAAGGAAGAACTAGAGAAAATAGAGTTTGATTTAAATGATGATGAATTAGACTCTACAGAAGAACATGAATCAGAAGAAGAAGATCATCATACTCCAGTATTGAGGAGATCAGATCAAGAAAGAAGGCTACTAGAAAGGTATAATCCATATGATTTCTGTTCAAATTTTGCTTTGTCTATTACTGATGATGATCCTAGAACTGTCAAGGAGGCAGTGGATTCAGAGGACGAAAATCTCTGGAAAAGGGCCATGGAAGAAGAAATGGCATCTTTGGATAAGAATGAGGCTTGGGATCTAGTGGAGTTTCCAACTGGAAGAAATCCCATTGGCAACAAATGGGTATTTAAAAAGAAGTTGAATTCAAAAGGAAAGGTGGAGAAATACAAATCTCGGTTAGTAGCACAGGGTTATTCCCAGGTTGAGGGAATTGATTTTGGTGAGATTTTTTCTCTTGTTGCCAAGTTAACCTCCATAAGATTTCTGTTATCTGTTGTTGCTACATTTGATTTTGAAATAGAACAAATGGATGTGAAGACAACATTCCTTCATGGGGATATGGAAGCAGAAATCTTTATGAAGCAACCAGAAGGTTATGCTGTGAAGGGAAAGAAGGAGCTGGTATGCAAGAGAAAAAGTCCCTGTATGGTTTAAAACAATCACCAAGAATGTGGTATAAACAATTTGATACTTATATGATTGGACTTGGATTCACAAGAAGCAAAGAAGATCACTGTGTGTATTTTAAATTAATTGGTGATCATTTGATTTATTTGGTCTTATATGTGGATGACATGTTGCTGATAGGAAAAAACAAGGAGATTATCCAGGATGTGAAAACTCATTTGTCCTCTAAATTTGACATGAATGATCTCGGTGTTTTAAATTTCATTTTGGGCATGGAAATTAAAAGAGATTGGAAAAGGAGGAAACTCTGGTTAAATCAGAGAAAATATATCGAGACAATGTTGCAGAGGTTTAATATGTAGTAATGTAAATCGGTCAAGGTTCCTATTCCTGTTGGTGTAAAGTTATCTGTGGATCAGTGTCCCAGGAAACATGAAGAAGAGGAGGACATGTCTCATGTTACATATGTGAGTGAAGTTGGTAGTTTGATGTATGCAATGTTCTGTACTAAACCGAACATTGCACATGCAGTGGGAGTTTTGAGAAGGTATAAGTCAAAACCAGGGAAGGAGCATTGGAAAGCAGTAAAAAGGGTTTTCATGTATTTGCGTGGCACTGCTAGCTATGGATTTTGCTACGAAGGAAGACCAATATTGGACAGAGTAGTGGATATACATGGCTTTGTGGATGCAGACTGGGTTGGAGATTTGGATCGTAGGAGATCTACAAGCAGGTATGTGTTTAACCTGTTTGGAGGAGCAACAAGTCAGATGAGCAAAAGACAGGCTATAGTGGCACTTTCAACTACAGAAGTTGAATACATGGAAGCCACCCATGCAAGTAAGGAAGCAATATGGTTACAAAGATTGTGTTCAGGTATTGGGTTGGTACAACCAGTTGTAAGGATAGAGTGTGGTAGTCAGAGTGCAATTTTTCTGGCGAAGAACCCTGCTTATCATTCAAAGACAAAGCACATTGATGTTCAATATCACTTTGTGAGAGACATGATTAAAGAAAAGAAAGTATCACTGATGAAGGTGGACACTTTGAAGAATGTTGCAAACTCATTAATAAAATCTGTGAGCAGTGAGAAGTTCTCTTGGTGTAGAGGATCCATGGGAATTGCTGCCCTGGATTGTTGACTATGTAACCCTGTAACCCCCTATATGCAAAGAAAACATCAAGTGGTAGAATTTTGGGTATGTGTTATATTCTTTTCCTGGTGTGCAGGGGGGCGAAGCCCCCCGCGTGGGGGTTCGGGGGCAACACCCCCGAAATTTGTTTTTCTAGATCGGGATCGCATTTTTTCGGGACTGCATTTTTGGGACTGCATTATCTTTAGGTGGTTTTTTGGCACATGGTTTCTTTTCCGATGGTTTTCTATTTCCGGTTAAGGAATTAGGGTTTTGAACTAATCCAGGTCATTGGGTTAGGGTTTTGGATGCCGCTGGCTCGTATATGTATTTTGTATTGTAAACATTGTAACATAATGAATGAATATAGAATATGTTGGTTTTCCCAGTTAAGGTTTCCAGGGGGAAAATCTCTGTGTAATGTTTGTATTTTCCATTGTATATTTTCTGTTCTTTTCTGAATATCTGTTTACAATAGACATTGTATAAGGTTAGAATTTACATCTATGTGTCAATACAAATTTATGAATACTTCGTCGCAACCTGGAACTAAATGAAGAGATCCAGGTCTTCATTTCTATCGTCCGTAAGTATGAATATGGCCATGTGATTACAGGTGTCGAAGTCAAACATGGTAGAAACCACTTGATTACTGGTCAATGATGAAAACAATTAACAAGTGTGAGGGAAATCACCATTGATGTCAATGACTCCCAAGGTACCCTAGTACAATCCAACAAATGTGAATAAATGAGTTGAAGTCGAACATTCAATGGAATCTCCCAATCAAGGGTCAATGATGTGAACCCACTGTTGGAAGCGAAGTACCTACCATTGAGTCATATAGGCTCTAAGGTACTAAATAATTTCTAAGTCTTTTTCTCGAATAATGTTTTGAAGTCGACAGGAAAAGACTAGTCACAGGAGGGCCTTGATGTATCCCCCACCAATGACATGAAATATGAAACAGATTTGAAGGTAGATCAGAGCATGAAATGATTCAAAACTGACATAGGGAAGGCTGACATGGTAGAAAATTTATGACTGCAAATGGCCAACTCGATGGAAGGCTTATGAAGGTTGGACTTCTCTTGAACATATGAATGACACAACAATTGTCTTGGCAACATTGACTCAAAAACGACACAACAAATGAACTTGTGAACTGTTAAATGAGAGACAAATGGATTTCCCATCCGGATTCAATGAAGAAGGGGGTGTCATGTTCAAGAGAAACTATTACTGCCACTAACACAAATACAGAGACACATTCCTTTCCCAAATTTTTCCCCACCATTTCTGGCGAGTACCTCTTTATTTTTATGCAGGCTTGAAGAGGATAACATATGTTTGTTGATGTAAGCTCATCCTTCAGATGAGTCCCTAAGAGTATGTTTAACGAACCCTAATAAGGATTGGTTCGGTCCCATATGGGTCTTTCGATGCTTGTTTAATGAGTCCAAAGAAAGAAAACTCAGGGGTTTTTCAATTTTAGAGAGTCTGAAAAACACTTAAAGAGAACTCCAAAAGTTCCTTTTCCGTAAACTAATCTGATGAGACCAAAAAAGTGATAAACTATCACTCACCATAAATTTTCTTCAAATAATTTTACGAGCGTGAAATAACAAAGTCGCTCGGAAATATTTTCATATTTAGAGAGTCCGAAAAGAGATTTAAGGTAAATCCAGGGGGTTCCTTTTTCGTATAACCTTTACGAGTCCAAAAAAGTGATAAAAGTATACTCGGTTACATTCTCATTGTTTCACGAGAACAAGAAAGAACGAAGACTAGGCTCGAGGTTTTTCCTGAAAAACCCTAAAAGGATCTGTACATGCGACAAATGAGAAAAAACAAACCCAAAAAGTGTATCCTTATTCAGTGTTTCACTCCTCGACTTTTTATCTGTAAAAATCAACACTTGTATAGTCGTTAGGTATTTAGGGTTTAGGAAAAATGTATAAATAATATAAAATATAAATGAAAATAGTGAAAAAGTAAATAAAAAGGGTAAAAACTTCATTTCACTATCCCATTTGTCATTTCTCCCAAACTTTGTTCCAAAACCCCCAGTTACCTCAAGTTTCCACTGTGGATTGCGGAAGGCACGATTGATCATTCGACGAACGGTCTCCATAGAAAAATGACTTTTTGAGTTGAGTTTCCAAGGGTACCTATGTGTGGAGGTCATCGCAGGCGCCCTATATCGTGCCCTGCGATGACCCAGGGTCTTCATAGGTGGCCCTAAAGATAGCCTGCAACGACTTCGCATTGTAAAGATGCCCTAGCTTGTGACGTGCACAATTCAAAAAACAAATTTAGATGTATTTTCCAATAAAATGTTTCCAGGGAGAAGATGAATATGTTGATCTCTCTTTTATGTTCCATTGCAGGTTCTTCACGGTAAAGATGTTGGAATGGCGAGAGAGAGAGCATGAGGAGGAAGATTAATTTTCTGGGAATGACCCAGGAATGGTAAATGTGTTGATTAAGGTTCGTTGTCATTGATGTCAACCCTTGAAGAAAGCCTGATAGAATAAAGGTTTGGGTAATGGATCCAATTTTGTTTGATGTAAATACGACTCATTATTGTCTTGTCATGGTTGATAAGAAGTACATATGGATGAACTCCAAAGTGGTTCGCTTATGGTGAAAGCCCTCACATGAAGACACTTTACGGATTAAGTTATCCTAGAAGTATAGTTAGAGAACCCATGCTTAATTTTGGAATAATGAGATGAAGGACAATGAATTTGTCAGTGAAACTATCCTAGATGCATTGTGCTTGTCATGTCATTTCCGGTGGTATGTGGAATGTCAAATAACTCCTCACTGTTAGAGAGTTATGACCATATGAAGTTGGAGAACCCTCATGAGTCTTATAGAAGCCCCCAAGAGTCAAAGTGTCTTGCAAAAGAAATTATTTTAAATGGAGAATCCCTAAAATAAGGAAAGTGTAAGGCTACATGAAGATATAAATAAGAGGCAAAGCTCACTCATTAAGGACACACTTGTACATGTTGTATATCTATTTTCTTGTGTAAATATTATTGTAAATACTCGTGGATACATCTGGAGTGGCGAACGTCCGAGGTAGCACGAAGGGTTGATGGCGAAATTCTTGGAATTACAACGAATACAAAAAAAAACCTTTTGTTTTAGGCATACGCGGGTTGTCTGTGTATAGGGTGTGTACGTACGCGGGTTGGCTGTGTATAGGGTGAGTACATGTTGATAAAGCCATGAAAACTTGAGAATATAAAGATGCAAAGGTTTTAGATTCTGAGATCAAGCTCCCAAGAAGGTCTAAAGTGCTTAGATACATCAGATCGATCCATTGGTTCAAAAGGTATGTCTTATTTCTATGAATAGTTGGATTTTGATGTATGCATGAGGAATGGCAATGGAGATTTGAGGATTCTCCCTAGAGAGACTAGTGGCTACATGAGATCTTCTGCATAATTCAGATCTACAAAAGTACAATGCTAGTATATTCACCATTGATACTTCTTGTGAGGCACATCTTGTATTTCTTGGCATATGGCTAAGGTTTTTTATGGTACATAGTTGAGATCTTGTATTTGTGTAATAGTTGATGTATTGAGAAGCTGAATATCAAAAAGGGTTTGATGACTAATATCATGTGAGGGATATTATACTTGTTCATGATTACACATACCTATATGGCACATGACTAGAGAGAGACATATTTTCCTTGAGTAAAGGTTATGTATGAGGATGCATGCACATGGTACAATTACAGTCTGGATACAGTGGCAAGTTACAGATCTATGTAAAAGAAGTTATAGAAGGTCATAAGTTTTCAAGAAAAAGGAAAACCCTAGTTTTCAGAAGGCATACGCAGACTGCATAATAGTTAGGTGGCGTACATACGCGGTCTACATAACAGATAACAAATGTACATACACGGGCTGCAGTGCTACAGGTCGCGTACCTATTGTATTTTTGTAGATACATGTTCAGTTCAAGTACAGATTGATTACAGGGCAGTTGTATAGATTGGATACAGGTCAATACAGTTGTACAACAATATATCTCATAGTGATAGGTTGACAATGGTTCCATCATTCTACTTCTACTTTAGGGCGGTTGGATGGGGCAAGGATAGGTGGTTGTAGCCACCTTACGGTTGTAGTTGGAGAACATAGGGGGTTGTAGCCTCCTTCTAGTTATAGCCAGAGAAATGGGGAGTTGGAGATTCCCTCAGGTTGTAGCCTGGGAAACTAGGGGGTTGGAGCCTCCTTCCAGTTGCAACTGGAAAATAAAGGAAGTTGGTGCTTCCAATGAATGTAATTCTTCAAGACATATAAGAAAAAGAATTCTGTGGTTTTCTCCTGCTTTGGGTTTCCACGTAAAACACTGGTGTATTGTGTATGTGTGTGATTGTTCATTTCTCATTATTGGATAATAATTCTACATTGATATAACACTTGGATTATTTGGTTAAAAAGGATTATAATTGCGCTATTACTAATTCACCCCCCCTCTCAGTAATCCAACAATTGGTGTCAGAGCAGTTTCCTTGAGAAATCTGTTTAACCACTTAAAGGTAGATCATGGAGAACAACAACTTCTATAAAAATGGAATACCACGGTTTGATGGACAAAAGTATGCCTTTTGGAGCATAAGGATGAAGACATATATACAAGCATGAGGATTTGAAATTTGACAATCAATTGTAGATGGATACACAACACCAGCAGTTCCACCAATAAATGACAAAGCAGTGAAACTTGGTCAGAATAATTCCAAAGCTACAAATGCACTTTTGAATGGTCTCAGTGAAATGGTATTCACCAAAGTTTAACTTTGTAAATCCGCTAAAGATATTTGGGACAAGATTCAAAATATTTATGAGGGAGATACAAAAGTCAAAGCAACAAAGCTTCAAACTTACAGAGGTCAGTTCAAACAATTAAAAATGAAGGAAGATGAGAATATTGAAGCCTACTTCTTACGAGTCGATGAAATAGTGAATGCAATCATAGGATTGGGAGAAGAAATCAAAGAATCTGTAGATGTTCAAAAGGTACTAAGATCTCTTCCTATGAGATTTGACCCTAAGATATCATCACTAGAAGAAAGATCAGATCTAAACTCAATAAGCATGGACAAACTGCATGGAATCTTCACAGCATATGAAATGAGAATTGAACAGGAAAATCCAGACGTAAAAGAAGAAGCCCTCAAAGCGTCCAAAAGATCAAAGCAAAAGAAAAAGCAACAAGAAGAATATAGCAGCAACAATGATGTCTCAGAAGATGATGAAGAAGTGGCCAACTTCGTCAAAAGACTGAACAAGGGAACCGACGGTAGGTATAGATGTAAGCTTCCTTTAATTTGTTTTAATTGTGATGGTATTGGTCATTTTTCTAACAAATGTCCTCATAAGAAAAAGAGTAATGATGAAGGTTACTCAAAAGGAAAACAAACATATAAAGGAAAAATAACTACAAAGAAAGTTTTCAAGAAAATCTTATGCACCAAAGAATAGATCTCATCATCAGATGAAGATGAAGTCAGTGACAGTGATACAGGAAGAGTTATATTCATGGTAGTAGAAGACTCTGATAAAGAAGACTCCGAAGAAGAATATGAAGAAGCTAAAGAAGCATATGAAGAAGAAGAAGAAATTGAAGAGGCATAAGTTGACTTTCGAGAATAATTAATGTGTGCCATAGAAGTTATCATAAGAGAAAAGAAGAAAAAGAAGAAACTACAAGAAAAATTAGACAAGAAAGAAGACACTCAAGAACTAGAACAAATTATCACAAAATTGAAGGTTCAAATAGAAGAAGATAAAAGAATTGAAGAAGCAATCAAAGAACAACTAGAAGAAAATGATAGGATCATTGGAAACTTGGAAGCAGAGATTGTCAAATTAAGAAAGGATATTCAAAAAAAAAATATGCAGAATAACTCAAAAGTTTTGGATGTCATTATCAACAGTAAAAAATTGCATTTTGACAAGACTAGACTTGGATACACTAAGATAAAAAAGGGATCAAGCTCCAAAACAACAGAGCAAGAAACATATCCAAAAGGCTATGCAGAAACAATCAAAGGGGATAGGAAGATACAAGGAATATAATAGGGACACTCCTCCACCAAGAAGAATCAGATTTCAGAATCAACAAGCGACATATAGGCCTCAAGAAGAAGAAGGATTCACAAGAGAACCTCCTTTCATAAGATCCTCAACTCCTAGGTATCAAACTATATTCTTTGGTTTATTTTATGCATGTAATAATTTTGGACATAAAGTTGTGAATTGCAGAGCTAACAACAGGAACAATAAAAACTTTGAGAGTCATACACAAAGGGGTTATTCAAGAAGGTCTAGTGAAACATAAAGAAGAAGTTACAACAGGTTTGAATCTTTGAGAAATGAAGTGGAATGTTACAAATGTAGCAATTTTGGACATGTGGCCAAAGAGTGAAGAATGACATTCCCTCCTAAAGAACCTCAACAGAATAACAATAGTCACAAACAGGAACCACATAAAAGGACATGGATAAGAAAACAAGATCAATATAGAAATGAAGAATGCACACTCACTCTACAAGCTAAGCAGAAGAAACATGGTTTGTATGTTGACAGTGGGTGTTCAAAACACATGACAGGTGATAGATACAAGTTTCTTACATTACGAAAGGAAAGAGATGGATCAGTCTCCTTCGGAAATGATGATTCAGCCAAAATCATTGGAAAAGGCACAACCCGAATTGGGAACAAGAATGAAAAGGCAGAAAATGTTCTACTGATAGAAGATATGAAACATAATCTTATAAGTGTGATTCAAATGTGTGACCAAGGTCATAAAGTTACTTTTGGTTCACAAAAGTTTGAGATAAGAAAAGAAGGTTCAGGGAAATTGATTGCTACAGCTGCAAGAACTTCAAGCAACATATATGTGTTAAGTGAAATTAGAAATGAAAAGTGTTGTCTAGGAAAGGAAGATGAAAGTTGGCTATGGCACAAAAGAATGGGTCACATGCATTTTGATAACCTTGTCAATGTCATAAAAAGAGAAGCAGTAAGAGAAATGCCCCAGATCTTGAAACTGACCAATACTTTATGTAAGCATTGTCAACAAGGAAAGCAAACAAAGACCCGGTTCAAATCAAAGGAATATTCAACGACAAGACCACTGGAAATTGTGCATATTGATTTAGTTGGACCAACTAAAACAAATGGCTTAAAAGGTGAGAAATACTTTATGTTATTAGTCGATGATTATACAAGAATGACTGCAGTTTTCTTTCTCAAGAATAAGTCAGAAGCTTTTGAAAACTTCAAGATCTACAAGGAAATGGTTGAAAATAAAATGGATTCAAAAATAAAATGCTTGAGATCTGATAATGGAGGAGAGTTCACCTCAAAGAAATTTATGGACTACTGCAACAATCATGGAATAAAAAGGCAATTCTCCGTTGCTAGGACACCTCAACAGAATGAACTTGTTGAAATAAAGAACATGACAATACAGGAAATGGCTCGAACAATGCTAATGGATTCAAAATTGACAGATATTTTTTGGACACAGGAAGTGCATACAACAGTTCACATTCAAAACTGAGTAATGCTCAGAAACAACACTGAAAAAACTCCTTATGAGCTATGGAAAGGAAGACCAACAAATGTGAAGCACTTCAGAGTTTTTGGAAGCAAATGCTATATCAAAAGAGAAGATGGCAGAATGGGAAAGTTTGACTCTCGTGTGGACAAAGGAGTACTTTTTGGTTACTCAAGTACAAGGAAAGCATACAAGTGTTACAATCTAATATTGAACAAAGTTGTGGAAAGCATACAAGTGTTACAATCTAATATTGAACAAAGTTGTGGAAAGCATCAATGTGAAAAATGATGAAACAGGTAGACCAGAATCAAAGGAAGAAGAAAATGAATCAATGAAACAACCCTTAAAAGAAGAAGTAGAATAGGAATATGAAGAGAATCCGACAGAAGCAGAAGAGCAAGTTCAACAAGTGTCTCCAAAGACACCCAGTAAACGAGTACAGAAGAATCATCCTTCAGATCAGGTTATCGGAAACAAAGATGCAGAAGTTGAGACTAGAAGAAGAATCTGTTCACCAGAACAAACACACCTAGCACTCTTTTCTACAATTAAACCAAAATGTTTTGAAGAATCCAACAAGGATGAATTTTGGAATAAGGCGATGGATGAAGAATTGAATCAAATAGAGAAAAATGACACTTGGGAATTGGTTCCAAGACCAAAGAATGAGAATGTGATCGACACAAAATGGATTTTCAGGAATAAATTGAATGAAGATGGACAAGTTAAAAGGAACAAAGCTAGATTGGTATGTAAAGGATATACACATATTGAAAGGATCGAATTTGAAGAGACATTTGCCCCATTTTCCAGAATGGAAGCAATCCGTTTGCTTTTATCTTATGCATGCTCAAAAAATATTAAAGTATATCAGATGGACGTAAAATCGACATTTCTGAATGGGGAACAGGAAGAAGCAGTCTACATTGAACAACCCAGAAGGATTTCAATTTTCATAGAACACAAATTATGTGTGTAAATTAACGAAGGCCTTGTATGGTCTAAAACAGGCTCCTAGAGCATAGTACTCTAGACTGGATAAGTATCTGCAGCAAGTAGGGTTCAGAAAAGGAAGTGCAAACAACAACCTCTACATCAAGGTAAGTCAAGGTAATATTTTATTAGTTGAAGTTTATGTTGATGATATTATTTTTGGTAGTGATGATGACAGGTTAATCCAAAAATTTGCAAAAGATATGCAGAATGAATTTGAAATCTCGTTACTTGGAGAACTATCCTTCTTTCTGGGACTTCAGATACATCAAAGCAACCAAGGAATTTTTATTTCTCAAACCAATTATATCAGAGAAATGCTAAGGAGGTTCGGAATGGAAGATTGCAAACCAGTTATCACTCCTGTTAGCGATCAAAATGTAATGGTATTTCGACAGTGTTTTCATCACTTTTTGCTTGATTTGCCCATTCCCAAAGTCTTTAGCCTGTTGTGTGTCTAACAAAAGCCTCATTGAGTCTAGCAGTTCCTATCTATCACTTCCGACAAAGATTTCTTATTTACTCGGTCTTTAACCTGCAAATATTAAAGACACAAATAAAAGTTATTCTCTAGATTTATTGCCTTTTATCTTTTGAAATAAAAAATATATATTTTATTTCTTAAAAAAATTCCCCAAAGAAAAAAGTGGTGTGTGCACTTAAATGTTTCACTCCTAAACCTAAGCCATATCACATGTGCCAGACTCCATGTCGAAGGCTAGTCTTCATACAACAGTTACCAAAGCCACGCAAGTCCAACATGAGTGCCAAGCTCTCCATTTCACACATGTCATTGAAATGCCCTAGTGACTAGAAGCATAATTAAAGGTTACAGTCTTCAAAATCCCGATGTATGTGATATATGTCTCATGTGTAGAGTTTAAAATAATAAAACACAAAACGCAGACAGTTGAGAAATGCCCGAGATTGCAAGTGCCAGAGATTGTGCAGATGGCGTTTTTTTATATCCAGTTGCTTGTAAAGTTTAAGGCTGATAAAGAAACCTATCGAATATTCATATGGGCAAAAGAGGAACGTTCTGGAGATAGTTTTCTAAATTGTCAAAGAGCTGGCAAAGTTCGAAAGGCCAAAAAAAATTGAAGAGATATTCAACAAAAGGAATTGCTGAATACACCACTGGTGTATCTCCATCTCCTAGATATCAGCATGCTTGCAGCCTTGATGGATAACATATGGGAAGTGAATGTAGAAGCTTTTGCGCCAATCTTACAAGTCAAGGGTTTTGAGGGTTCTCGTATTAAAGACACAAGTGTTGGTTAAAGGAATTGCGCCATGTATCCTGTATAGAAGTTGAACCCTTTATATTAGAGCCATGAGAATTGCAACAGTTTTAATTGGGCAAATAAAAAAGGTGGACATAGGATTTGAAGTTGCTAATGCAACTGATGCAACGATAAGTTCTTCTGTCATATTTCTGACAGAGCCAGGTCTGAGTGTTATTATCAGTGCAATATTGACAAGTCGTGCAATTTTCCAGCCAATGAAGAATTACACTATACATGCAGTGTCAATTACAATACATATTGTGCCAAGCTCATCTCTTTAGCGTTGATATGGAGTTTTGACGTCTCACCATTCATGGTACTTATAATTGCCAAATGATGAAAACTGTGGTTTCAACAACTTAGACCATTTCAAAAAGGCGCTATTAGCTACCGAAAGCTCCACTTTGGGTAGCTAATCACACTCAGTTTCAGGCATGTAAGCCATCAAAAACACAGAGATTGATTTTCTTTTTCCCAGATCAAAGATTCTTGTTTCCAGATCACGTGGGAATGGTCTCAAATGAAAGATATCTGTGCGCAACTCATTTAATAAAACAAAGAATTGGTTGAAATTCTTAAAAGACCCTATTCATAGTATACTTATCCCAAAGATTATGTTGATGTAAGGTTGAAACAATTAAGTATTGAATAAGTTTCAGAAGAAAATGCAGAAGAAGTTTTGGTTCTGAAAAGATATAAGGAAAACCTATTAAGATTTGAGGATCAAAACATTGGCAAGGGCCAGACTACACGGTCAACAGGCAATCAATAATTTTCACCAGGACAGAAGGCACAATTATAACCAATTAGCTGTTGAAAAGCAGAGCTTTCATCATCTAACTAGCAAATTTCAAGGTGAAAGAGCTGATGAAATCGCAGACAGGGCAGAGAAGTCGTATTTTCTCCCAGATCTAAGTTTTTCTCAATTAAATGCCTGGAGGAGAGTTTCAAAATATGGACAATAATTAAACACATCATATTTAAGGATCTGTTATGATGTTTCAGGTGTTTAACAAGTGGAAAAGTGAAATTAGCTACCTATTTTCTGGGCACTGAAACAATTTTTTGCTAAAAATGGCAAATTCGACTTATCTTATCTTTCATATTGCCAACAGCCTTGGAAGGTTTTCTACACTTGTCAAAGTTTTGAAGGAGGTGAAGATCATTAAAGATGAAGAATTGACCTAGTTTTTAGGATCTCTCCCTATTTTCTTGTGTCAGATTTGACTGTCTATTTTTAGTAAATTCGATCCTTCTTTATAGGATCTTAGTTATTCTGTAAAGGCTATAAAGCCAAGAACTTCAGATGAAGGGGAAGGTTCAATTTTGGAGACATTTTGCTACTGTAATAGACTCTTATTTTGATAATAGAATCACAGTCTTCTTTTGCCTTCAATATCAGATTTGTTCATGTACTTCATCATTCTATTCTTTACTTCAGTTTGTCTTAGACTCTAAGGACTGCCATCTCTTTATTAAGCTCATAAAATTGAATTAAAAGAACTTCTTGATATCTTGTATGACCCTGCACACTGTTGTATTTGGTTATCTAGATTAGTATTCTTCATCCCTTGTTCAAACTTTTCTATCTAATTATTGATTTCTAAAAGCACTGTCTTATTCGAATGCATGATAAGTGGTCCATTTCATTAGCTATTGAGTTATACCATTGTTTCAAGCATACCTAATTATCACATTCTTAAGTTACCAAGCATATTTAGCCTACAACCCTAAAGAGTTTCTTGGAGAGATAACAAATTGACGCCGTTGCTGGGGAGAGGAGATTGAAGCTCAGATTCCCTGGGAGATGAGATTAGATCTACTCCTTGATGATATACAATGATTAGACATTACATTGGTTGTAATAATCTATCTGGCGACTCCATGAAGGACGAATTTAGTGGTGACTCCATTGTTCAGAAATCTGTTGGTGACTCCACTGGTATGACATGAACTAGATCTTTGCTAAGAGGTACGGGTTCTGTGATTTTTCAAGTATTTCTAGTTACCCTCATCCAGTGCCTAGTAGAGATGAATGGGAACGTAGCCTTCCCATATTTTGAGGAGAAGAATGGGAAGTGCTAGCTGAACACTTGCTGGATTTTCATGACTTTATTCATTGGCTTGAAATTGTACATGAGGATGTTCAAATTAATCTTTTCAAGTATTCATTAGAGGGGATCACTCTTGAATGCCGGTCTCTTCCAAATGCAAGTGTTAGTTCTTTGACAGATTTCCATTCAGCCTTCAATTCCTTTTGCAAAGATTATTTTCCAGTTAAATATCTTTTTGAAGGATGTTGTGAAGAGTTTTCTTCATTTCATAAAGTTTTTGCTTGTCACAAAGATCAAGTTTGTGATAAAGCTTTTATTGTTGAAGAAGAAATTTACCATGTAGGTCAAGAGGTGTTGAAGGATAATAGTGACATATCTGACATCATATCATATGTGTTTGTTGTTTTAAATATTGATCAAAATCAACATGTCTCTTTTGGATGTATTGATGTCAAAGAACCAATGCATATATAAATAGGAAGAAGAAATGAATTTGAGTCAGCAGGAGAAAGTAATAGATCAACATATTTCAGATCTATGGAAAATACTATGAGTAGTCCTCAGCTTTTAGATTTGCAGACACAGGGAAATTGTAGCAGACATGAAGACTTGAAAGGTGATGAGCAGATTGACCAATCAGTAAGTGAAAGTATTGCATCTGCAATATATGTTGAGGACAACCCACATTTTCCAGACTTGCAGATAAAGGTAGATTGCAGTAGATATGAAGAAGGTGAGGAGCTGAAAATTTCAGATCAACAGTCCATCCTATATATTTCTCCAATAGATCTCGAGCAGCCTGCATTCAACAATGAGATTAGTAAAGGCAACCTTCAACATCATTTCAATTTACAGTTGGATCAACAGTCCAAAGAGGTATTGCTTTGTGAATTTGACGACCCTTTTGCTGACTATTTGGAGTCTATGAGCAACATTAATCCAAAAATATTTCTGTCAGATGAAGATTGGTATTGTCATCTTTTCAAATGGCATTTCCACAAGCTATGGTCTTTTTCATCTTTTGGGTCAAGATCAAGTATGATACTAGCAAGTCAATTACTTTCTTGGCTGCATTGGAAATTTGATTTTACTTGATAAATCTACCTCTACTGGTTAATGTAGGAATAGGTAGAAAATAAGCTCGCCATGAAGCATGGCTGGAGATTCTTTTTAGTTTGTTAGTTTGCAACAATGACTTTGCATCCAGAGTTTGAATAAATATTGTAGAGATCTAGTGATGACATTAAATGACTCCATATCCCAATGGACTAAACACAATACAAATGATTGCTGAGCATGTTGCAGGATTTTCAGGTTAAATAGACAGGCATAGGTCTGCTTGTTCTTGGAACCTCACAAGCATGTTTCAGGTTTGCAGGGGAGCGGTCGTGAAGGCCAGATGAATCCATAGCCCAATGGTAAAGGCCAGATGAATCCATTCCCAATGATAAAGGCACAAGGTCTGCTAGGTTCTTGGAAACCTCATAGGGAGGTCTCCATCCCAGTTGGAGCCAGATGTTAGTGATCAAAATGTAATGGTATTTTGACAGTGTTTTCATCACTTTTTGCTTGATTTTCCCATTCCCAAAGTCTTTAGCCTGTTCTGTGTCTGACAATAGCCTCATTGAGTCTAGCAGTTCCTATCTATCACTTTCGGAAAAGATTTCTTATTTACTCTGTCTTTAACCTGCAAATATTAAAGACACAAATAAAAGTTATTCTCTAGCTTTATTGCCTTTTATCTTTTGAAATAAAATATATATATTTTATTTCTTAAAAAATTTCCCCAAAGAAAAAAGTGGTGTGTGCACTTAAATGTTTCACTCATAAACCTAAGCCATATCACATGTGCCAGACTCCATGTCGAAGGCTAGTCTTCATACAACAGTTACCAAATCCACGCAAGTCCAACACGAGTGCCAAGCTCTCCATTTCACATATGTCA
Source organism: Picea engelmannii (assembly GCA_009831015.1). Taxonomy (NCBI): domain Eukaryota; kingdom Viridiplantae; phylum Streptophyta; class Pinopsida; order Pinales; family Pinaceae; genus Picea; species Picea engelmannii. The sequence continues at coordinate 24,703 of WSFP011274633.1, forward strand.
TTGAAATGCCCTAGTGAATAGAATCATAATTAAAGGCTACAATATTCAAAATCCTGATGTATGTGATATATGTCTCATGATCAGAGTTTAAAATAATAAAACACAAAACGTAGACAGTTGACAAATGCCCGAGATTGTAGGTCCCAGAGATTGTGCAGATGGCGTTTTTGATATCTATTTTCTTTCAAAGTTTAAGGGCGATAAAGAAACCTATCAAATATTCATATGGGCAAAAGAGGAACGTTCTAGAGATAGTTTTCTAAATTGTCAAAGAGCTGGCAAAGTTTGAAAGGCAAAAAAAAATTGAAGAGATATTCAACAGAAGGAATTGTTGAATATGCCACTGGTGTATCTCCATCTCCTAGATACCAGCATGCTTGCAGCCTTGATGGATAACATATGGGATAGTGAACGTAGAAGCTTTTGCGCCAATCTTATAGGTCAAGGGTTTTGAGGGTTCTAGTATTAAAGACACAGGTGTTGGTCAAAGGAATTGCACCATGTATCCTATACAGAAGTTGAACCCTTTATATTAGAGCCATGAGAATTGCAACAGTTTTAATTGGGCAAATAAAGAAGTTGGACATAAGAATTGCAGTTGCTGATGCAACTAATGCAGTGATAAGTGCTTCTGTCATATTTCTGATAGAGCTAGGTCTGAGTGTTATTATCAGTGCAGTATTGACAAGTCGTGCAATTTTCCAGCCAATGAAGAATTACAGTATACATGCAGTGTCAATTACAATACGTATTGTGCCAAGCTCATCGCTTTAGCGTTGATATGGAGTTTTGAATTCTCACCATTCATGGTACTTATAATTTCCAAATGATGAAAACTGTGGTTTCAACAACTTAGACCATTTCAAAAAGGAACTATTAGCTACCGAAAGCTCCGCTTTGGGTAGCTAATCATACTCTGTTTCATGCATGTAAGCCACCAAAAACACAGAGATTTCTTTTCTTTTTCCCATATCAAAGATTCTTGTTTCCAAATCATGTGGGAATGGTCTCAAATGAAAGATATCTGTCTGCAGCTCATTTAATAAAACAAAGAATTGGTTGACATTCTTAAAAGGCCCTATTCATAGTATACTTATCCCAAAGATTATGTTGATGTAAGGTTGAAACAGTCAAGTATTGAATAAGTTTCAGAAGAAAATGCAAAAGAAGTTTTGGTTCTGAAAAGATATAAGGAAAACCTATGAAGATTTGAGGATCAGAACATTGGCAAGGGCCAGACTACACAGTCAATAGGCAATCAATAGTTTTCACCAACACAAAAGGCACAATTATAACCAATTATCTGTTGAAAAGTAGAGCTTTCATTAGCTAACTAGCAAATTTCAAGGTGAAAGAGCTGATGAAATCGCAAACAGGGTAGAGAAGTCGTATTTTCACCCAGATCTAAGTTTTTCTCAATTAAACGCCTGGAGGAGAGTTTAAAAAGATGGAAAATAATTAAACACATCATATTTAAGGATCTGTTATGATGTTTGAGGTGTTTAACAAGTGACAAAGTGAAATTAGCTACCTATTTTCTGGGCACTGAAACCGTTTTTTGCTAAAAATGGCAAATTCGCCTTATCTTATCTTTCATAGTGCCAACAGCCTTGGAAGGTTTTCTACACTTGTCAAAGTTTGAAGGAGGTGAAGATCATTAAAGATGATGAATTGACCTAGTTTTTAGGATCTCTCCCTATTTTCTTGTGTCAGATTTGACTGTCTATTTTTAGTAAATTCGATCCTTCTTTATAGGATCTCAGTTATTCTGTAAAGGCTATAAAGCCAAGAACTTCAGATGAAGGGTGAGGTTCAATTTTGGAGACATTTTTCTACTGTAATAGACTCTTATTTTGATAATAGAATCACAGTCTTCTTTTGCCTTCAATATCGGATTTGTTCATGTACGTCATCATTCTATTCTTTACTTCAGTTTGTATTAGCTTCTAAGGACTGTAATCTCTTTATTAAGCTCATAAACTTGAATTAAAAGAACTTATTGCTATCTTGTATGACACTACACACTGTTGTATTTGGTTATCTAGATTAGTATTCTTCATCCCCTGTTCAAACTTTTCTATCTGATTACTGATTTCTAAAAGCACTGTCTTATTTGAATGCATGATAAGTGGTCCATTTCATTAGCTATTGAGTTATCCCATTGTTCCAAGCATACCTAATTATCATATTCTTAAGTTACCAAGCATCTTTAGCCTACAACCCTAAAGAGTTTCTTGGAGAGCTAACAACTCCCATGCAAACCAGTTGCAAGTTGAGAAAAGATGATGATTCGAAGTCTACAGATCAAAGGAAATACAGGTCAATGATTGGCAGCCTACTATATGTGACAACATCCAGGCCAGATGTAATGCAGGCAGTTGGACAGGTGGCAGGATTTCAAGTAGCACCAAAGGAATCACATGTATTAGCAGTGAAGAGGATTTTCAGATATCTCAAAGGAACAAAAGAGTTTGGATTATGGTATCCAAAAGGAAAGGATCTATCACTTATTGCCTACATAGATGCAGATTAGGAAGGTTGTATTGATGACCGACGAAGCACCAATGGAGCAACGTTCTACTTGAGTGAGTGTTTAGTATCATAGATAAGAAAGAAACAATCAACAATATCTTTATATACAACCGAGGCATAGTATATTGTAGCAACATCATGTTGTACACAGGTTCTTTGGATGAAACAAACTCTGACATATATACATCTTGAGTATGATGAGCCCATTCCAATCTATTGTGATAATACAAGTGCCACTAGTATCTCAAAGAACCCTATAATGCACTCCAAGATGAAGAAAATTCCAATCAAGTATCACTTTCTATGGGAGCATGTTGCAGAAAAGAACATCAGAGTTGAGTATGTGGTCACAAAAGAACAAGTGGAAGACATATTTACAAAACCACTTCCACGGGAAGCCTTTGAATATCTTCGCCAGAGACTTGGAGTTATTTCTACTCCAAAATTAATGCTTATCTTATATGTCTTAGATATACACGAGGAAGCACCATAAGAGGATAGTTCAGTCAGGGGGAGAAGCCTCAGATGGAAATATACCTTTGACATTGATGACAAACAGGGAGAGATTTATCAGATGCAGAGGACAGAGGCATGGTTCCAGGGGGATAAGATTTATCAAATGCAGAGGATAGAGGCATGGTTCCAGTGGGAGTATGAGTGATATGATTTCAATATTGCATCAGAGTGTTTCCATCAATGCAAAAGGGGGAGATTGTTGATTAAGGTTAGTTGTCATAGATGTCAACCCTTGAAGAAAGCCTGGTATCATAAAGGTTTGGACAATGGACCCAAGTTTGTTTGATGTAAAGATGACTCATTATTGTCTTGTCATGGTTGATAAGAAGTACAAATGGATGAACTCCAAAGTGGCTCCCTTATGGTGAAATCCCTCACGGGAAGACGCTTTACAGATTGAGTTATCTTTGAAGTATGGTTAGAGAGCCCATGCTTAATTGTGGAATAATGAGATGAAGGACAATTAATTTGTTAGTGAAACTATCCTAGATGCATAGTGCTTGTCATGCCATTTCCGGTGGTATGTGGAATGTCACATAACTCCTCACGATTAGAGAGTTATGACCATATGAAGTTAGAGAACCCTGATGAGCCTTATAGAAGCCCCCAAGAGTCAAAGTGTCTTGCAAAAGAAGTTATTTTAAATGGAGAAGCCCAAAAATAAGGAAAGTATAAGGCTACATGAAGATATAAATAAGAGGCAAAGCTCGCTCATTAAGGACACACTTGTACATATTGTATATCTATTTTATTGTGTAAATATTATTGTAAATACTTGTGGATACTGAGTGGTGAACGTTTGAGGTAGCACGAAGGGTTGACGGAGAAATTATTGGAATTACAGTGAATACAAAAAAACCCTATTTTCTGAGGTGTACACAAGTTGTCTGTGTATAGGGTGTGTACAATACACGAGCTGTTTGTGTATAGGGTGCGTACGTACGCGGGCTGGCTGTGTATAGGGTGAGTACATGTTGATAAAGCCATGAAAACTTGAGAAGACGAAGATGAAGAGGTTCTAGATTCTGAGATCAAGCTCCCAGGAAGGTCTAAAGTGCTCAGATACATCAGATCCATCCATTGGTTCAAAAGGCATTTCCTATTTCTATGAATAGTTGTATTTTGATGTATGCATGAGGAATGGCAATGGATATTTGAGGATTCCCCCTAGAGAGACTAGTGGCTACATGGGATCTTCTGCATAAGTCAGATCTACAAAAATGCAGTGCTGGTATATTAATCATTGATACTGATTGTGAGGCACATCTTGTATTTCTTGGCATATGGCTAAGGGTTTTTATGGTACATAGTTGAGAGCTTATATTTGTGTAGTAGTTGATGTATTGAGAGGCTAAATATCAGAAAGGGTTTGATGACTAAGATCATGTGAGGGATATTATACTTGTTCATGATTACACATACCTATATGGAACATGACTAGAGAGAGAAATATTTTCCTTGAGTAAAGGTTATGTATGAGGATGCATGCACAGGGTACAGTTACAGTATGGATACAATGACAAGTTACAGATCTATGTGAAAGAAGTTACAGAAGGTCATAAGTTTTCAAGAAAAAGGAAAACCCTAGTTTTCAGAAGGCATATGCATGCTGCATAACAGTTAGGTGGCGTACATACGTGGGCTTCATAACATATAGGGCGCGTACATATGCGAGCTGCAACACTACAGGTCGCGTACCTGTTGTATTTTTGTAGATACATGTTCATTTCAAGTACAAATTGATTACATGGTAGTTGTACAGATTGGATACAGGTCAATACAGTTGTACATCAATATATCTCACAGTGACAGGTTGACAATGGTTCCATCATTCTACTTCTATTTCAAGGTGGTTGGACGGGGCAAGGATAGGTGGTTGTAGCCACCTTCCAGTTGTAGCTGGAGAACATAGGGGGTTGTAGCCTCCTTCTGGTTGTAGCCAGAGAATCAGGGAGTTGGAGCTTCCCTCAAGTTGTAGCCTGAGAAACTAGGAGGTTGGAGCCTCCTTCCAGTTGCAGCTGGAAAACAAAGGAAGTTGGTGCTTCCAATGAATGTAATTCTTCAAGACATATAAGAAAAATCATTCTGCGGTTTTCTCCCGCTTTGGGTTTCCATGTAAAACACTCATTTACTTTGTATGTGTGTGATTGTTCATTGCTCATTATTGGATAATAATTCTACATTGATATAACACTTGGATTATTTGGTTAAAAAGGATTATAATTGTGCTATTACTAATTCACCCCCCCTCTCAGTAATCCAAAAAAATGCCCTTCGACAGTGTGGACTGTTAAAATTATTCAAGATCTAGGGCATGATGGCCCAAATGAGGTTACTTGAATACCTAATTCACATGTGGGATGTGAACCAATAGGTATTTTGAGTGGGTGCTCACATTATTACGATAAATATCGAGGATATATACTTCTTGACTGTCTTATCTCTTCATGGGTCACAAGTTATGCTAATAGGTAACAAGGGAGGTGGCGAGCCTATGAGCCAATATATCAGTGCACATTGTGTGCCCGGTACTCAGAAGCATAGTGGAAAAACTGCTATCAGAGATGTTTGTGACTTACCTCTACGGACTATCCTCTACACCATCAAGCGCATGGTAGGGAGTACAATTCCCCATATGGATCTTCAAATCTATTTCCAGTATGTGCTGGAATGTATGGAGCCCCAATTTTTGTACTGGAGTGACAGGGTTCTTAGAAGCATGAAAAAACAATTAACGAAGTGCAGGAATGGTGAACTGAAATAGTTTGGATACAGATTGATTTTGGTTTCCTTGATCCGGATTTTATGAGCAGAAAAAAATGAATACAGATTATTAACAGGTGCTTAACACAAAATAATAGAGATACAGTAAAACTGGTTTTCTATTCAATAATGAAATAAGCTGAAACTGTAAAATGCAGCAGAAACAAGCTTGTTGGAATGGTGGCGGCTTATCTCTGAGAAGAGATGTGACGACAGCGTGCATTTGCAAGAAGAAGGTTACAATGAGTCTTTGAAGGCATTTTTACAATAAGCAAGAATGCCAAAAACCATAGACATCCAAAAACCTAACCCTAGGAGATGAAGCGCCAAAAGTCATGTGGGCCCCGTTTGGGTAAGCTAGTACATCAACTTCCCAGGGTCGTAACTTTTGCATACAATCTCCGTTTTAGGCGTGTGATAGCCTGTTGGAAAGGTATCATCGAGGAGATTCATTTTGGGGGCTCAATGATGCCTTTGACTATCATTAAGGAGATCAATACCGAAAAACCTTAATTTAGGCCCTCAAAATGGCCCCGGAAGTCAAAACTGCTAAAAATAGTAAATTGCCAAAAATGTCAGAAAGTTGTTTTGAGCTAGTTGGAAAAGGTGAGTGGCCACCGATATCTATCTGGATCATTCCTCCCCTTTTAGGAAGAAATGGTCTCCATTGCATTGAGGTCCCCCATTAGATGAGGAAATTTCTGCTGAATTTGGCCCCGGGTGAGCCACTTGCCTTGGTGCAGGCGCTGCCCTGCTTTGACGACTCGATAAAGCCGGATCCTTTGTTATCGAGTTCCCTTGATATGTATGTCCACAATATGATCATTGGATGCCTATTGTATGTAGTCGGGGTTAAGCTCTGTTGGTTTCAGCTGTTCTGCTACTTCCGAGGTGTCCAATAATGGTGGGAAATAAGGGCGAAGGAGATCCACGTTGAACACTGGGTGCAGACCAAGGAAAGGAGGAATGTTGAGCTCAAAAGCATTATCCCCCACGACCTTGGTGATAGTGTACGGTCCATAACAGAGTGGGCGAAGCTTTCGATGGGGTCCTGTAAGCCTTAAGGCGTTCTTTCTGCAAGTGCAACCAAACTTTGTCGCCCACCTGAAACTTATGCGACACCCGATGTTGATCATGGCGCTATTTGTACTTGTCATTGGACTTCTGTAGGATACCCTAAACCTATTGGAAGATGTGTTGGATTTTCTCAATGACCCGAGTGGCTTTGTCAGCTTCAGTTGGAGCAGGAGATGAGTCAGTCGAAGTGACCGCAAGGGGAAGTAAAACATCTATGGGACCCAATGGTTGGAATCCCAACCCCACTTGAAAGGGGCTGTGGCTGGTTGAGCTATGCAAGGCTCGGTTGTAGCTATGCTAGACATAGGGAAGGCTCTCATCCCATGTGCGAGGATTCTTTGAATTATACATGCGAAGGATATGCACAATCATTCGATTTACAACCTCGGTTTGGCCATCTGTCTGGGGGTGGAAGGCCGTGGATTTGGTGAGCTTGGTGTCCAGCAGTGACCAGAGGCTCGACCAGAATGTGCTGAGAAATCGACTATCCCAATATGATACAATGGTTTGTGGGATTCCAAAATGTACCCAAACTCATTCAAAGAAGAGCTTGGCAGTGGCCTTTGCTGTGATGCTCTTCTTCCAGGCAACCAGAATCGCCATCTTAGAAAAATGATCAACAACCACAAAAACACAGTCATTTCCCCACTTGGTGGATGGGAGGCCCCACATGTAGTCCATTGAGATGGATTCCCATGGCCTGTCAGGAGTAGGAAGAGGGGTGTACATGCCCTATTTCTTAGTGGTCGGTTTGGCAATAGCGTAGGCAGTGCAGGACCTGATATACTTGCTGACCTCCTGTCGAAGTTTCGGCCAGTAGAAATGTTTTTGTAGCATCACCACTGTCTTTTCGACGTCGAAGTGTCTTGCCACCCGACTGTAGTGGGCTTCCCAGATCAGCTTCGCTCGCTCACTTGATGGAACATAGATATGGCCCAGATGACATAACAACCCATCATGAAAATGGAAATTATCGACAATTGCATTTGCACCCAACATTTGGTAGGTGGTGGCGAAGTTAGGGTTTGTCTCATAGAGTTGGGGCCATCCAGATGTCTCATGGCTGCAAGATTCTAGCACCGTGGTGAGTGCTGTGACTGGCGGTCTGCTGAGGCAATAAACGACGTGATTGGTGCTTCCTATTTTATACTTGATGTTGAGGTGGAATTGCTGCAAGTATGTGGACCACTTTTGATGGCGGTCATTCTGTAGTTTTCCCTATGTCTGCATGAACTGTAGTGGCTTATGATCAGTGTGGATGATTGTCTCCTTCCCAAGAATGTAATGTCTCCATTGGCGGCATGCTTTCACAATGGATTACATTTCTTTGTCGTAAGTAGGGTACTTACGGACAGTATCGGACAATGTCTCACTATGATAGGCCACGGGGTGGCCATGCTGAGTGAGAACGATGCCCATAGCATAGTCTGAAGCATCTGTCTTGATCTCAAAGGGATGCTGCAGGTCCGGTAGTGAAAGTACTGGGGCTGAGCACAAGCGATGCTTCAAATCATCGAACGATTATTGTTGGGACCGGCCCCACACAAATTTTTCCTTACCACCACCCCTGTTTATTTGGCTGAGGTCCCATGCAATATGGGAGAAACCCAACACGAACCTGCGGTAGAAATTAGCAAGTCCCAAGAAGCTCCGAAGCTCAGTGAGTGTTGTTGGGGCTGGCCAATCATGGATGACTTGGATCTTGGATGGATCCACATGTATGCCATGCTGATCAATGATATAGCCCAGGTAATGGACCCTGTCCATGCTGAAGGAGCATTTTTCTAGGTTGGCATATAGCTTGTGCTGCCGCAGGGTGTGCATAACTTGTTGAATATGCTGCAAGTGTTCGGCCCAAGTCTTGCTGTAAATTAGAATGTCATCCAAATACACCACTACAAAATTATTGGTGAATGGTCGCAGGATATCATCCATCATCCTCATGAAAGTGGCTGGAGCATTTGTCAAACCAAAGGGCATGACCAACCATTCAAAAAATCCTTCCTTTGACTTGAAGACGGTCCTCCATACATATGTCTTTTCTATCAGGACCTGGTGGTAGCTAGACTTTAGATCAATCTTACTGAAGTATTTCCCCCCTGTGAGTTGATCAAGGAGGTCATCGATTCGGGGAATCAGGTACCAGTTTCTGACAGTGATTTTTTTCAGAGCCTGGTAATCAATACAAAGTCGCCAGGTTCCATCTTTCTTCTGTACCAACATGATTGGGCTCCCACAAGGTGATGAGATGGGACGGATGTGCCCCTTGTGGAGAAATTCTTGGATCTATCGCTTGATCTCCTCATTCTCTAACAAAGAGCGATGATAGACTGGCCCATTGGGCAGCGGTGTGCCGGGGGTCAGATCGATGGGGTGCTTGACCTGGCAGTGCAGTGGTACCCCTATAGGTGAGGAGAAGATATCCGAGTATTCTTCCACGAACTTATCTACTTGCTTCTGCTGTGTGGAGAGATCGGCTGCAGAGACCTTGGATGTGGCTGCGATCTTTCACTTGTTCTAAGAGTGAATCACGAAGAAGACAAACTTCCCCGTCTGTGAGATGACCTTCCTACATTTCTTAGCAGAGATCAAGGAAATAGCACTAGGTGGGACTGCCTCGGGTATCCTGTACAATTTCTTGTTCAAAGTAATAATAACACTACAAGGCCTAGACTCATATACAACATGACATTTCCATAAATAAGGTTGGCCCAAAAGAACATCACAAACTTCTAGAGGAGCAACATCACACAATGCCTTGTCTTTGAAGGGCTTGATGCCGTATGACAGTTGGCACTATTGGCTGACACGGAGATCGCTTCCTTGGTGGAGCCATCCAATGGTGTAGGGTTGTGGGTGTGGAATTGTTGACAGGGCCAGCTGCTTGACGACCTCTGTTGAGATGAGGTTCTTCTGGCTACCGCTATCAACGATGAAGTGCAGCGGGGTGCATTTTACCCACATCCGTGAATGGAAGAGGCGCTCTCCTTCTTCTGGCTCGTCTGGTTCACCAGGCTGGAGCTTGGTGGTAGCAATGGTGGCACTAGGTTCCGCATCAATGATCTGTCTTCCCCTTTCTGGTTCTGTCTTGGAGTCAGAATCTGCATCTGATTCAGAGGCTTTCACTTTGGCCACCAACAACTGCTTTGAGCGACAGTCAACAATGTTATGCCAAGGGCTCTTATGGAAGTCGCACCACTTCCCGGTATCTTTCTTTGTCTTTCCGGTGTCCTTCTTTGCTTGCGGCTTGTACTGGTTGTCTTGATACTGCCCATCTTTGCTCTGTCCTTTATTCGGTGGGATGGGGCCACCCTTTCCTGGCTTTTGTTGTGAGGGGTTCCCAGGCCCAAATTGCCACGTCTTTTGTTTGAGCTTCTGCTCGATTTTGACGGCATATCGGTAGGCCGTGCCCAAGGATGAGATGTCCAGAAATTCCATTTTTGTCTAGATGTATATATGCAGAGCATCGCGATACTTGAGCACTAGATGTCACTTTGAATCTTTGATACCCAACTTGGTGCGCAAGGTATGGAAGATATTTGTGAAATTTGGCACTGCTTGGTCTCTTTCTTGCCGCAGTGTGGTCCATTTGGTATACAGGTCGTCATAACTTCCGACAGGGTAGTGTTGTTCCTTAATAACATCCCTGAAGGATTCTCAGGTGGTCGTGACTGAAAATAATGAGGTTTCCTCTGTTTCCTTTTTCTCACAGAAAGTTTCCCACCAATCTTTGACATGGGGAATGGCTTTGAGGAGCGCAAAAGTAATATTTTCTCTATCCGAAAATTTATGAACAGAAAAATACCCTTCGCGTAGATTAAACCACTTGTATACATCATCTGCGTCTATCTGACCTTCAAATATAGGAATATAAAAGTTTATTTGTACCTTTAAGGGGGCGACGCCTCCGTTCGAAGAAGATGCGTCGCCTGTTGGTAGTCGTCGAAGGATTTGCGCGAAACTATCCATCATCTCGTTCCTCTGTTGCGTGAGGGATTCCTCAATCAACAGTTCGAAAGGATCTCTTGTCCTGTCATCTTTCTTTTCTCCTACCATGGGAGGTCGCTTAGGCGTGCGAGAGCTTCTGCCCTCAAGAGAAACAAGCTTGAGACCCAACTCTTTGTAGTCTGACCTCGTTGGGGACATGCATTAAGACGACAAGGAGCAGACCACTCTGATACCACTGATCCAAATTTTATGAGAAGAATGAAATGAATACATATTATTAACAAGTGCTTAACACAAAATAATAGAGATACAGTAAAACTGGTTTTCTATTCAATAACGAAATAAGCTGAAACTGTAAAATGCAGCGGAAACAAGCTTGTTGGAATGGTGGCGGCTTATCTCTGAGAAGAGATGTGACGGCAGCGTGCATTCGCAAGAAGAAGGTTAAAATGAGGCTCTGAAGGAATTTTTACAATAAGCAAGAATTCCAAAAACCCTAGACATCCAAAAACCTAACCCTAGGAGATGAAGCGCCAAAAGTCATGTGGGCCATGTTTGGGTAAGCTAGTACATCAACTTCCCGGGGTCGTAACTTTTGCATACGATCTCCGTTTTAGGCGTGTGATAGCCCGTTGGAAAGGTATATTCAAGGAGATTCATTTTTGGGGCTCAATCATTCTTTCAACTATCATTGAGGAGATCGATACCGAAAAACTTTAATTTAGGCCCTCAAAATGGCCCCGGAAGTAAAAACTGCTAAAAATAGTAAATTGCCAAAAATGTCAGAAAGCTGTTTTGAGCTAGTTGGAAAAGGTGGGTGGCCACCGATATCCATCTGGATCATTCCTTCTTCCTAGAGAGGGTCCCATATTTACACTTGCAGGTAGAGTGGGGTATACCACCTACACAGGATCTACGGATGAAGAGGTGGGTCGACCGCATGGCATGACACGTGACTGGTCCTATCATCAAGTATAATGATGTTTTCTTTAACTGGTTGAGGACTCAGATGATGATGGTCGACAACTATGCCTATGTCGGTTTAGACTTCTGAGGTGATCTAGACTTGGTTCTTCCTGAGGGTTCCCAATGGGGGGACATAGGTAAGAGGTACATTTTCTTTATATGATGTTTTTATGATTTTTAATAATATAAAATGTTTGTTTTTATGTTGTTTATTTGATCACTAATAAAATTCTCTTTGATGATGCAGACGTGGGACCTTAGTGTCCTCTTGGTTCATCCCCCATCCAGAGGCGAGGGGAGAGAGTTGATGCATCAAGAGCCGCTGCTACTGAGTACGAGACTCTAGAGAGAAATCTAGAGGGACTCATGATGAAAATCCCAAATGCCTCTATCGATGATATCCTGAGGAATTATCAACACCACATAGTGGGCGTGTCTTCTTCCATCAGCCGAATGCTCCATAGAGTAGCACGAGAACTTGCGTGTTATAACGAGCAACATTCTTGATGCTCTATTGTATATGAAGCCATGTGCTCCACATTTTGATATTTTTGTCTTCGGACAAAAACACTTTTTTGTAAACTTGTATCGTTATATATATATGAGGCTTCTACCATCTTACTTGTTGTATATACAAAGTGTGATTGGATTTTATAAGTGTCTCAAATGTATGTCTAACACATAATTCACCAATGCATATGTTAATTTATTTAGACATCTAGGAATGTGTTGATATTCAATGTAATCAAAATAATGTTCCAAGAGGCGAATTCGTAAATATATCCTTAACAACGTAGGACTTCGGATAGAATACATTACTCAATTGTAGGACCACTAACTGTGAATCTAGTCGTAAAACAAGATGATGGATTCCAAATGAAACAACGTTGATCAATAATTCAATGACATCACTTTATTCCGCAATATTGTTAGTTGCACAACCAAGGCAAACACCATGTAGACTAATCAATTCGTCTGTAGGTGCATAGATTTCCTAAGCAACAGACGCTAAGTTTTGAGTACTGCGACTAGCACCATTGGCAAAGCCACTGTAGGGAAGCGAAGACACCGACATCTGGAAACCAAGAACAACGCAAGGTAAGAAACTAAAGGTCGAAACCAAACAACGAAAAATCACACAAAAGTATGATACATTAAAATACAAGTACTCATGCAAAAATGACTTAAGCATAGTACTTCTTCAAGTAAAGCCCATTTTTAGGTTCACTCAAAGGAATTCCATCACAATCCATTGACTCATAAGCTCCCTTCTCCAAAACTCACTTGACAATATAAGGACCCTGCCACATAGGCTCAAATTTAACAGCCCCTAGAAAATCACGATATTTCTCGTAAAGAAGAACCAGATCTCCTTCAGAAAAAACACATGGCTTGACATACTTGTCATATTGGGATTTAACACATTTCTTCTGAGTTTCAATAACTAAGGCAACATTGTGACGGGTTTTGTCTAATTGCATAAGATAAAAAATATGCTCCTCTTCTATTGAGGTGTTCGATAGAAATTCAATGGATAGCTTCAAATATGGTATATCACATTCAATCGAAAAGATAGATTCAATACCATATACTAGTTGGAACAGTGTAAACTCCGTGGCAGACTTAACAGACGTCCGACAGACCCACAATGCTGAGAAAAACATTGTCTTCCAATGTGACTTATGGATTCCTACCATTCATCGAAGCACAGTAGTAAGGAATTTGTTGATTTCTTCAACCTGGCCATTGGCCTATGGATAGTAAGGGGTTGAGTTTTCATGGTGAAGACCCAACTTCTCAATAAGATCAGACATCATAAAATTGCGAAAGTGGCTACCGTGATCGGTAACGATAGACTAACGAATACCAAACCAAGTAATTATATGATTGAATATGAAGAGTGTTGCCGTTTTACCAGTGTTATCAAAGTTAGGCATCGCCTCGACCCATTTAGTGAAATAATCCACAACTACAATAATGTATTCATGCCCCCTGGCCAAGTGAGGGTTACATGTTATGAATTCAATGCCCCATTTGGAAAATGGACCAACGGAAACTACAAGATGTAAAGGAGAAGAATGAGATCTTATCTTGTTATTGTAAGTTTGGCAAGCATGGCATTTATGGACGACTGTAATGCAATCTTTAAACAACGAAGGCCAGAAATAACCCGCTTGTAAGATATTTTGGGCATTGGCATACCTAGACATATGACCACCACATGCTCCAGAGTGATAGTCATTCAAAGCTTTCTCAGCTTTGTCGTATGTAAGACATTGTCGAAAGATAGAATCAATCCCACGACGATAAAGAGTATCTCCAAGGACAATGTAATGGTGGGCTTGATATCGAATATGACGACGATCTGTACTAGAAAGACCGGGCCAAAATTTTTGGTTTTGGAGATAAATAATGATATCTCTGTACCATATGTCATTAGAACTGATCAAAAAGAGCGATTCGTCAGGTAAGGAATCCTCTGCCATGGTTTCTATCTCAGTTGAGGGAAGGTCACAAATCAAATAAACAAAAACCAAGGATTTCTTGGACTTGGCACACTCAAATTCCAAGTCAAACTCTTGGATAATAACGATCCATTTGGAGTATTTACCCCCAAACAATTATCGTGTGAGGATGTGTTGCATGGGGTTGCAATAAAAAATAACAATGGTTCTACGTAATAGGATATAGTGATGGAAATGTTGGACAACTTGAATAGTTGCCAAGGCTAGTTTCTCCACATGAAGATTCTTGGTCTCGATAGTCGTGAGACTCTGACTCAAATAATAGACAACATGCTCATCATGTGGATCATCCTCTTGGACCAAAACCATAGCAATGGTAGATTTCGAAGATGCTAAGTAAAGGAAAAAGTCTCAACTATAATCCAGGGGAAAAAGTAGTGGCGTATGGGTTAAAGCTAATTTAAAATATTCAAAAGCTTTGTTCATAGTATCTTCCCATACAAACTCGTAAACCTTTTTGAGAAGCCAAGTAAAACCCTTCGTTAATTCAACGTAATTCGGGATGAATCGACGTAAAAGGTTTTCCTTCCCTTGTAAACTTTGGAGCTAGCATAAAGTGGAAGGAGGAGGTAGATCCAAAATGGCCTCAACCTTCAAGGGATCTACCGTAATACCATGTCTAGACACGATGAACCCAAGGATTTGTCTGGATTCCACACAAAAGACACATTTGTGTGGATTCAAACGTATATGATAATATCGACATCATAGGAAAATGGCCCTTAAATGTGTCGGGTGATCCGAGCGACACATGGAATGTGTGGGTAGATCATCAAGATAGGGTTGTACAATATGCTTAATATTGTGAAAAGCGTAAGACATAGCACGCTGAAAAGTCACACCAGCGTTCTTCAATCCAAACAATAGTTTTCAATAAGCGAAGGTAACCCAAGGACAAATGAAAGAAGTTTTGTGTTTATCCGTGGGTAAGCTATTAATTTGATTATAGCCAGAGAAACCATCCATCAAGGAAAATATTTCACTTTCGACACAGTCGTCAATGAAAGGGGTTGGATAATTTTCCTTAGGACAAGCTTTGTTAATATCCCTATAATCAAAACAAACACGGATCGTACCTTGTTTCTTCATCACGGGAACACGATTGGACACCCAATATGTCAGAGCTATAGGATAAATGAAACTGACGTTACGACTATTTTCAAGTTCAAGCTTGATCGCAATAGCCTTGCGGGGATGTACTTGGTGCAGTCGTTGCCGAATGGGTTTAGTGTTCGGGTATGTCGTGATTTTGTGCACAACAATATAAGGATCTATTCAAAGCATTTTCTTGTAACTCCAAGTGAAAACGTTGCAAAATTCTTGGAAAAGGGATTTATAAGTGTGGACCTCAACAACAAAACATGAGGCCCCTATATGAACATTTTCCATGACACCAAGCTTGATCGAAATGTCAAGGGGGATAGTAGGGGAGATATTACTTAAGTTCCCTTCACATAAAATGTCATGTGTAAAGTCATGAACAGAAGAAATGATAGCAATGGTCGACATAGCCGAAATTTGTTGGTAGCTCTCTATGGTCTCTTGCTCTAGGAAGATGATAGAACGATGATGCCCATCATCCCATGGAGTTTCTTCCATATACATAACCGACATGATCATATCGTTAGTCGAAAATATCACATCAAATGGATCAAGAGACGTATCACAGAGAGAGGGAGGAGAAGAAGTTTCTGATTGAATAACTTGGTAAGCTGATTCGACCAAACTTAAGAGCATAGTGTCGCCATAAAAAGAGCAATCACTAGGGTTAGGTACTATCCAATGGTTGAAAGATGCAGGGGTTTCACTAACAGAAGTGGATATCATATTGATCGAGGCGACAGAAGGAGATGGAATATTGGGCGGAGGAATGGGGAAAGTACCCATTAACGTGGAATCTTTGAGAATACCAACACCAACATTCTCATACCTAGGAGGTTTTTTTGAAATAAACGACACATTGCTAGTACGTGAATCAGAGTTAAAGAAGGCCAATTTATCCGCAATAACGACCTTTCCTTGGTGCGGGAAACATACAAAACAAAAAAGGGTAGAAACAACTGCACACATGGATTCAATCCAACTACGACCAAGTAAAAGGTTATAATCAAGAGGTGCATTGAAGACCTCAACCTCAATAGCAACTGACTTACCTTCTAACGTAATAGACAACGTGGGAAGAACACCATAGGGTTTGAACCCTATACCATTAAAATCTTTAAGGGTATTGTGTGACTTGGTCAGGAGAGAGCCAATGGATTTCCAACAAGCAATGGACATAACGCAAGTCGAGGCTCCTTCATCGATAACAGTTCGACAAATTCTTTTGTTCTCCACAACAACTTGGATCTGGAATGCTAGTTGAGGAGGGAACCTTGGAATGTGATCTTCCAAATGAAATATTATTAAATTAGAATCGGTAGGATTAATTCCACCAATGTCCTTTAACAATTCATTTCGTTGAGCAGGACAACTTTGAAGGACTTCGAGAGCCGACATTGCAGAGGGTGTCTGTGCAAGATATTCTACAATGCTGTAGTTTTGAGAAGCACGTGTGTGAGGATTAAACAAAGACTTTCAAACAACACCCTTGGGAGGAGGGCAAAGGATTGTATCTAGACCCGGTCGTTCGATATGAAGAGGACCGTTTGGAGGTGAAGTTGGTGGAGGAGTTTGAACCAATGGAGGTAGTGTATCATCCACTTTTTCCTTTGAAGGAGAATAATCTTTGGATCGATTTGTGATAGCCACGTCATTCTTTGTAGAGTCACCGGTACACATAAGCACATAATACATGGTAGAGGGAGAGGGTTGATCATGAATGGCCAACTATGTCTGTTGTTGAGAAGGGAAAGGTTGAGACAAGACGGTGGGGGTAGACGATTGACCAGTCCCTTGAAAGAACTTAGTGACATCAGCTCGTCGTGGACAATATTTCTTGTAGTTATCATCACCAGATATATGGCAAGGATAACGAGGTTTGCGCTTGTCCTTATCATCAGTAGGCATGTTTTTAGTTTTTTCGGATTGAGGATTATTATTATTTTTATCTTCCTTATTCTTACTCTTCCCTTTTTTTTGTATTTTGATTTTTACCGGTAGGCGTATATTGAAATGAATTGATGTCAATGGTTTTACCGACGGAAGGAGTAGGAGTAGGAGTATTTTGTACAGTAGAAGAAGTATTAGGTCTGGTATTGGTGTGAATGGCTTGTTTAGACTGAGTCTCATCGTGGAAAGAGCCAATCACACCATTAACAACATGGGAAGCAACTAGGGGTGTCGGAGTAGGGTTGACAGAAGGATGAGGAGCATCAGGGATCAAGTCATAATGAGTACATGTTTGCGAATAAACGAGATCTAAATACTGATCACGACTAATCGCATGCTCTTCAGTGACAATGCCACCCATGGAAACATCACGGGAAATCAAACCAATGAGTGATTTGGTAAACCACTCAGCCAATAACTGGTCAGGAAGAGGAACTTTGATCAAGCATCTTCTCCTCCTCCATTCATGAATGTGATCATAAATGTGAGTGGAAGAGGATTGTTTGAAAGAACTCAAAATTTCAGTTCCTGTCTCATAACATATTGGTAGCTAGAAATGTGTTAAAAAGGCCATGGCTAGGGTATTAAAGTCATTAAAGAATCCTCGTGGTAACTCAATGTACCACTTAGCTTCTGAACCCGTAAGAGTTCGTTGGAAAAGATGTAGTCTGATAGAGTCATCCATCAAGGAGTTAGATGAACACAAAAGATGGAAAGTCATGACATGATTATTCGGGTCCTCTCCAGGACGACCATCAAATTTAGGAATATCATATGGTAGCTTGGCCGGTATAACGGGACAATAGGGGGAATGTAAAATAGGATCATTCAGAATCCTATACAAGTCCGGTAAATCCAAAGTAGAAAGAAAAGGAAATTGTATGTTCACTTGAGGAAAATGGTAGTTTTGGGGAGGTAAACCCATAGGTATACCAGTTGGAATGTAAGCAGTCTACAGATAATTTAGTCCTAGCATATTCAGTTGTGGAGGATTTGGAGTCGCATATCCAACATAAGTTGGTTGATTAGGGAGTCCTCCTTGGAAAGGAGCATTAGATTGGAAATTTTGGCCCCAAGTAGGATTTAGGGAACCTGGATACAATTGGCCGAGGTTAGGGGGTAAAAACACATTAACTTGAGGATATTTCCCCCCAAACGGTTGTTGATTTCGTTGGGAAGGAATATTTCAAGGTTGAGACTATAACACATGTACACTTTGCCCATAAACAGGGTTATGGGTTCCAACTTGGGGTTTCCCCCTATTGATGATTGAAATAGTAAACAAAGTTTTGCCCGCAAAGTGTTGCTAAAGCCTATTATTATAAAAGATAAATAATACTAGTAGGTGGAACCCCCTTGTAGATTGGAGATCGGTTCTGGTCATCATTTGATTTTTCTGCTCATGTTCGTCACTGCTTACATGGTTGATGAGATCTTGTTTTTATTAGCTATGGATTGGATTTATGAAGTATTGGTTCTTATGTTACTACGACCTATGATATTCATTTGTACCATTGCTATCTGTTCTTGGGACACTTGCACAACATATATGTTAGTAATAATACATAAAAGGAAGTTGAAAAAAAATGACAACACATACAAGCGATTGGAAAGAAATGAAAAAAAATGCAAGAAATGCAAAGGGAAGAATTTAAACTATGCTATATACTATACTATGTGCATCGATTTTATGGATTGTTGTTATCCTAGCTACTAAGTTAATATCTATGCAATTTGAGTTATATAGTTGATATGCAATGGTGATTATGTTATGGAATAAGTTGATGTGGATCGCGCTATTTGGATGATTCGATACATGGTTATTGTATTATATGGTTGATATGTAATATGGTCAAGTTGGAAATGGGAGATATGATGGGGATGGCGCATTTGACAAGTAATAGATGCATATTCCAATGCAGGGTTTAATTTAATGGTGTTAATAAAAATCTTGTTAGCGTGTACTAATGAGTTAAGGAATTGTGGTTGGAGGCGACGTGCATTTACTGAACGTCACCTTTACTCCTTCTATTGGCCACCACCCTAGTCGAGCTATTGTTCAAACTATTGTTGTGGTTATACTTTGATTTCTTAGCATAGAGGAACCACTCGGCCATCTCGCGTTTTAAGGTGCTTCGATCACAGGTATGTCTTTTTTTTGGCCATCCATGAGTCTTCTCTATTTATGAAATGGATATTGGCTCGAATGTATGGGTTGTTTTTTCCTTAAGTACTGCAACTGTGTAAAATTGTGTTTTTGGAATGAATTGTTGGTGGATTTCTCTCTGATAGTGTCTGAAGTTACAGTGTATTGGGCCATCTTGGGTGTTAGAAGCCACAAGGGCTCTCTATTATCCTTGCTGGTTTAATTGGAGGGTTTTTGTTTGGTCTTGGGTGCCTGGCTATCCTCACGCATTCGTCGCTATATCCAGTCTTTGGTTTTTGTGGGTTTAATAGTTGGGAGCACTCCGTGTTACTACGTTCTCTTCACTTGAGCATTAGTTTTTTTCACCATTAAAGGCTGTGCAGTGCGTTATTTAGTTCTTTCTCGGCCCTGTATTCACTTCAGAGTTGCGGTTGCTTGATTGGATAACCACAAGGGTTACACCCTGTGTGCGTTAAGTACCATTACCAGCCAAGTTGGAGCCTCGCTCCTATGTTGTAGTCCTCATGTCACGGGATTTTTATCTATCCATGAATAAGTCGTGGATCTCTCTGTGTATGCACCATTGGTATCAAAGGTTTTTCACCATTGAAGGGAGTTGGCTCTAGCTTTTCCTGTGTTGGTCACAGTGCAAACCATTAACTCCACATGCATAGGGTTGATATAGAACATCGGCATGGCTTGTCGGGTTTAATTCTTCATTATTGTTGGAAGGTTGTGTATTTTCAAAGCAATTGAGTACAGGCTCACCCGATGGGTCATGTCACAATCGTTTTGGTTTTGATATCTACTTACTACCCGTGTTAACACAATGGATAAACCCTGTATTGTTAATTGGAAAGTTCAAAATACACAGTCATTGTCTTTGTGGTTGATAATCCAGTATGGTTTTAATTGAGAAGGTCACAACCTCATTCTATGTAGATGCATGGGTATGTGTGGCTGCCACAACATGTTTGGTTGATTGGTTGATACACAATCGTGGTATTTTTTCACTAAGGATTATTTGGATTTTTAGCTTGGCATTGGTTACAATTGCTTAATGTTGCTCACACATACTGTGTCTATGTGTGTGGTGTTTCTACACAATGAATAAATGGTCATTGTAACTGTTAGTTTCTTTTGGGGCCAACTGGTTATTGCAACCCGAATGACTGTAGAGAACCCATCAAATGTATGCATTACGTTTATGTGATTGCATAAGCCCGAGTTTTACACAACATGGTTGGTTTCATTTTGATCAATTTGAAGCAATATTGTGTTAGATCGATAGCTCAACATGATGGTTTAAGACAATACTGTGACTGCGTGTTTAGAAATTTAAAATGGGAATGTCGCATCGTGGTGTTTTTGGGTGGCTGCCCATTGTGTATAATATGGATGTTTTGGGTTCCACACTCAGAGATAGTCACAGAGTTTAAGCACAACTTTGTTGCTTTTGAATTATTTTTTTAATGAAAACAGGCATGTCGTTGATACCTTGTCACGATGGACAACCCAACGTGTTAGAGTCACATTGAATTGAGCTTGTACAGTGACAAAATTACACTTGCATAATTGAATTATTCTGTGCATGGTGTTTTTTGAAATGGTGGCTATTGTCTGTCTGTTTAAATGACAATCCGGGGTTTGGCAATTTAAGTCTGAACTATTGGGTTAACTATCATTATATATGTTTAAAGAATGTCATGCATTGTAAATGACAGGCCCCATTGCAGTGACAGTATAACTTCATGGAAATTTGAAACACAACTTTGGGTGTATTTGATGGTTGAAGAATTGTGTGGGCATTGGTTGTATTTCATGATTAGCAAAGTGGAAATGGTTACTATTATACATTTGAGAATTTTTATAAGATGAAAATTGAATAAAAGAAAGGAACATAACTTCCTTACAGATTGTGTGGAATGCATACTATCTTGTGATGGCACTATGTAGACATTTGATTGTGAACAATGAACTAGTTAAAACACATAAATTTTTATTTGGTCATGATGATTCTTTGGTTGGTGTATCTCCTTTCAACAAAATGGCTATATGGATTACTTGATTAATTTTGTGAACAATAACCGCTCTCATTCCTCATCATTAATTCATTTTTCACTAATTACAACCCCATCACTTTCCCACATCCATTTTTCACTCCCTGTTCCAAAATTGATTACAGTCAAGAAAAATTATGTGTTGAAACAGTTGGCAATAACAATGTCTTGGTTGAACTACAATGATGTTTTTTTGATTTGCAGTTGATTGTTGTTGTCTTTGGGTACTAATCGTATCCCCCTCCCCCTCATCATATCATGTTTCGCTCAATACAAACCCCTCACATATCCCAGGACCCTTTATTCACCCTCTGCAAACTGATGAATAGTAAAACAATTTGTATGGATTGGATTGCATGAGTCTGATACATTGTTGAGTCAAATATATTTCATATTTTTAAGAGTTGTCATGTATGGTTATTTAAAAGACTATTTTCTAATAAATCATGCATGAAGGAATGCATTTTTTCAGCCGAGGTAGCCATGGCCGAGGAAACAGAGGGAGAGGTAATTGAAACAGAGGCCCAAGAAGGCCAAGGTTTTCCATACATTTTGATGCTAACTCACAAGAGCTTGGCCAATTGTTTCAGGCTGTATTTTTCAACCGGATTGGTTAGGGAGTGGTCTAACCTAGGCCTAAAAGGCCCCCTTTCCAAGTCTTGTAAGTCCACGACATCCCTATACCTCCTCACGTCTCATTACAACCCGAGGTTCCTGAAAACGATGGATGGAAAGAGATTGTCCACCTGACAGTCTCCCAACATCGCGGCTGGCCCAATTTGTCCTTGCTTTCTCCTCCACCTATTAACCCCATTGTCCAAGATTCCCCTCACCACTCGCTAGTGAAATTCTCCCATGCTAGCAAGAGATTGAAAACTGAAGCCCACCATGCCCTTGAAAAAGGAAAAGCGATTGCTGCCCCTTCCTCACCTTCCAATGGCTTTGACAAATCCGTGTCTTGCTGGATGCATTTGAGGGATGATTGTTTCCACGTGATCAACGAGATTAGGCATAAGGGCTCAGTGCAGACAAAGGAAAATTTAGGAAAATCGAAGGGTGGCAGTAACAATCAAGGAAATATTGCATTGTAGAGTGGGAAATATGGATTTTGATTTTGATTTTGTCTATGATTGATGACAGTTGACTTCAAGAATTTTTGGACAACATGTTTTATTTTGGATACATGAGTAATATTTTTTGAAAATAATTTCAAATATCATGAGCTAAATTGTCAAATATGAATATGTGGATGGGAGTCACAAGGAGGTGTGTTTTTCTTAACTAAATAGTTATTTTATGATTGTTATGAGCTAAAGGGAGTCACAAGGGGCCCCACCTACTAGTTATTATTTATTTATAACCCTTATTATGATTATTACTTTTCCCCCTAACTAAAGTTGGTTGACTCTTTTAATAAAATTAACTAATGATTTGGTTCAACTACTTCAACCAATTCTAATTTGTTTAAAATCAAAAGGAAA
This sequence comes from Picea engelmannii, assembly GCA_009831015.1. Classification (NCBI taxonomy): domain Eukaryota; kingdom Viridiplantae; phylum Streptophyta; class Pinopsida; order Pinales; family Pinaceae; genus Picea; species Picea engelmannii. The sequence goes on from WSFP011274633.1 coordinate 47,768, forward strand.
GGGAGGGACAAGAGGAGGATAGAAGTAGAAGCATACTAAGGTTTGATCTTTGAGTTTATGTTGATATAGTTTAGTTTTAATTCATTGATTTATTCATCACAATCCTAATTGTCTTTTATGATAGCAGGGTCTTATTGTAGACAACAATATTCAGGGCTGAATCATATCATTCAGACACTTGTTCTTCAGAGGTGTTGATCTATCTTTGATAGTCTGTGTAGACTTGTCTTTTTGTGAATTAATTTTCATGACTGACAAAGGCTATTGTGCAGAGTCAAGTGGGCAGTGATATGTGGCAAGCTGATCTAGCTTTTAGAGTTCAGTTTTGGTTTTCCATCAGAGGTCCTTTTGTATGTTCCGTTGGGGATCTCTAAGTTTGACTTTGGTCCAAAATTTCTGAATGAGATTTTGTAATGAAAATGACTCTTTGGTGAATTTGAATGGAATAAAGGATTGATTTATGTATCATCTGACTTATTACCATCTTGGTGACTTTACTTCTATCTTTACATTTATTTCAGCAACTGATATGTTCAGAAAATTGCATAAAAAGTAAATTTCCAACAAGCTTTTTACTAAAAAAAGGACTAGCCTAAGCACTCGTAACTAATACTTGTTAGTTAGGATGTTATTTTTGTTGGCTATAAACATAGGGTGATATTCACGTATACTTTGCTTTAGCCAAGAAAGGTATGAAAATGCTTGAGTAAGATTCATATCTTTTCCTCAACATTTATTTGGCGACCGTATTGGGGATATCTTTGATATTTCTCTAGTTAATTTTTATACTCGATTTTCATCGATACATTTTTCTTTCTGATATTGGTTCTTTGACTTTTTATACTTAATGAATGTTCCTGTTGCAAGGAAACCCAATATTGAGCCCGACCTTCAAGACCATACCAACATTGCTTTGATCTGTTTAATACCATCTTAGACACTGCCAATACCCGTGCTGAGCTTAACCATTCTTGGGCATCAATTAAACGAGATATTAGTGCTCAAGAACAATTGGAAGCTAGACGTAAACAACCCAAAAATCAACAGTAACCTCGATTCTTCAGTTTTGGCCTTTCTTTCATGTCCTTAGACTCTCATGCTTCTAGAAGAAGAATAGGTTTGTCACCTGAAATCAACCCTATTGCTTAAATAAGAAGAATAAACATTGTGTTATCTGCCCGACAAAGTACTCTAAGGAGAACTTTATCTAATTCTTCAAGTTCGTCTTTCTTCCCATCATCTATCATTCATAGGATGTCATCTAGTGGTGGATCTGATGGCATTGGAAGTGCTCCATCTTCTCAATATTCATCGTCATCAGTGATTGATAGCTTGTATAGCCACCATATCCCTATACAATCTACCATGAACCCCACCAAAGTCATTAAAAAATATGGGTTTTTTAAGTTTGAAGAAGATGGCACAACTACCCCATGGCATGTGTTCTCTCCTCTTAACCTAGCACCTGCTACTCGTCCACTCCTGAAGTTTAAATAACACCTGCCTAAGTTTTCAGGAAATAACACTATTAGTACAAATAAACACCTGGTGGCATTTTCTAATGCTTTTCATAACATAGGGGCCAATGAAAATGACACTTGAATGCGCGTGTTCGTCAATTCTTTGGAAGGAAAGGCTGCGACCGACTTCTTTGACCTCCCTCCTAAGATTTTGTCTACTTTGGAGGAATTGATCTATTGGTTCCGATCTAGTTATGGGCAATCCAAAAGCCCCGCCAAGAAGTTAAGGGAGTACAATAACGTCACCTATAAGGATGGTGAAACCATCAAGTCTTTTAACTTACGTTTCACCAAGTTATACAACCCAATCCATGAACTTATCTGCCCTCAGAACCAATCCACTTTCATGCATTACTACAATGCATTGCCTTCTCCCTACCATCATAGACTTGAGTAAAAATCCATTGATAATCTCGGTTCCACTCTGCATACCTGTTCAAAGTATGAAGAACAACTTGAAAGAACTGGTCTTCCCCAGGGAGAATCAGTTAGATAGACATACATGTTCGCTCTCTTACAGTTGGTACAAGATATGAAAAATCGTATGATAGTCTTTGAGAAGAAGGGTACTATCTCCCCTCTCACCCCTGGAGCTTCATCATCTTCTACACCCCCCTTTATAAATCCGGTTGAAAGATATTTTCAGCCTAAAGATATCCTGCCTCAGAGTTGGTGTAACTTTTGCGAGGAACACCACAAGGAAACCACATGTGAGGCAAAGAAGAGTGTCAGAGATAATATCTTTGGTAAAAGACTATAAGCTACTATCATTGTCCTATATTTTGCATAGCCAGAGGATGTCATGGTTATCAATAAAAGGAACAAAGCCTATACTCCCAAGGGAAAATTTGATCCTCCCCACGGTTCTTCTGGCCCAAGCTCATCCTCAATCGTTGCTACTCTCCAAGTTCCTAAGGTTCCCGAGAGTCAAGGGATCATTGCTCCTCTCCCCTCTTCCAAATACAATATCTTGAATCAATTGGCAAACATCAAAGCATATGCAACCCTTCTAGACATGGTTGTTGTCCCTGAACAATAGATGCATCTGAAACAATTCATGGAAGGAAAATCTTTTGTTGCAGCCAATATTTCTGAAGAAGTAGACCAAGAGGATTCTTCTGTATATAAAATAGGTGTACATCACTTTAGATACCCTGTAAAAAATCCCCCTTTTTATATTTATGTAAATATTATGGATAAGATTGCCCATTGTTGCCTCATTGATGGTGGTTTAGGCCCAAGTGTGATGTCGAAGATTATTATGGAAGAGCTAGGCTTGTCTTGTACAAATGAAAAATCCAGAAGCATGCTCTTTTATAATAGTCTACAACAAACAACCATAGGCGAGATTAAGTATGTGACCTTGGTTTTGTGCGCTCATCCTGAGATAAGAACAACCCTCAACATTCAGGTAATTGATATGCATGTAAGAAATTACTCAATTATCTTGGGAAGAGACTGGCAAGCCTTAACAGGTGGATACCTCTCACTCGACGGGACACATTTATCCGTTCCTCAGAACGGTAAGAACATTATAGTTCTTAGAGAGGGAAGAATTTCACCTTACATAGGGAGTGTTCCACAATCTAGCGTAAACTATATCGAAGAGGACCTAGGACTGTATTCCATCTTTGTTGAAGAGGATAATATTCCTTTGGAAGGAATCGATTTAGACGATGATATGTTTCATATGCACTTTTATGGTTCACACTCTAATGAAGGTAATGGGGCTGGCATTATCTTGGTTTCCCCTGCAAGAAGAATTCATAATATGTCTTATAGGTTAGAGTTTTCGTGTACAAACAATGTCGTTGAATTCAAATCTTTATTATTAGGCATTGAGAATGCCCTTAATCTTGGTTGTGGTCACCTTTTAGTTTTTGGAGATTCTAAGCTTGTTGTGAACCTGATACATAAGATATAATCTCCTAGCAATGAGCTGATGGG